>VZSV01000246.1:683204-728780 GCA_013398735.1 Nothocercus julius | reverse complement strand
GGGGCTGCTGGTGGTGTTTTTTTTTTCTCCTGAGCCATTTCTGCTTTAGGCTCAGGAGCTGATGATTCATTTGCCAAATATCTCAACGGAAACCTTGGGTATCTCACTCTGTCAAAAGAAGGGCTGCATCTCCTTTGCCACATGCTAGAGCATCTCATAATATAAAGTCATCTAAACAGTATCAGCTGCAATTAGAAGGCATCAAGGCCTTAATCCTGCAAGATGAGGCTGGCAGGTAGACACTGGTGCCCGTGAGAGGCATCGCTGACATCAGTGAGGCTCGTCAGGTGCAGAGCTCTGCCTGTGCACATCAGGAAGGCGTTGAATAGGTGACAGGAAAGCAGCCAGAATAATGAAGAGCTTAGAAGCACATTTTGCATATTGTTACACAACCTCATCAACCCAGTATGTGTAGGAGGATTTGTTTGTTAAGGCTTCACCACAGCTGCAGCACTACCTATGCCAGGATCAACAGCATGGATTTATTAAGGACTGAAAATGCCCATGGAAGGGAAGAGAGGAAGAAAGGAGAGGAAGAGAAGAAACAAGAAAGGAAGAAAACCTTGGAAAAAGAAGAAAACTCCAAGAAAAAATTACCTGGGGAGTTTGGGTGATTTGCTAGCTCGGCTGATTTTGGGGGACTTCTTTGCTGCCCAGTCGTCACTCAGTTCGATATCGCTGGAGTCAGAGCAGTTGCAGCTGTCAATCACAGTGGAAATCAAGCTGTTTCCATAGATTTCATCTATCAAGACAGGCCCCAAAAAATGTAAGTGCTGCTTCAAAAAACGGACCCAATTACAACTATCTGTCATCAGAAGCATAAACCTGATTCACCAGCAGCAGCTGAGATAAAATTGTGCAGAGATAATTAACAGGTTTTTACCCCGCCTAGTATAAACTTAAAATTGCCAATGGCCTGAACTCAAGTGAATAGTGTTCAGTGGGGTGAAGAGCATCCAAATGGCTCCAAAATTGAGAATAAAGACTATTTTCTGTTAATTAGCAATCTATTCCCCATCATTCAGAATACAAGAAATTCCCTTTTGTGAATCAGAAGGCAGTGTGGTATTATTTCAGATGCTTGAGCTTAGTTTATATTGAAGAGCTTTCCACATCAGAAAAATCATTTCAGATGCCATCTTTCATGTTGCATGGAAGACTAGAGAGACACAGAGATTTTTCAGTAATTCATCGGGTTTTAAGAGCCACAATATTTCTATATCATTCTTATACAGAGCTACAGTTCACTTCTACCTGTTTTCCCATCTGTTTTAGGATCCATGATGACAAATTCTGGCCGTAACTTGCTGATACGACGTCCTTTCAGGATAGGCACCAATCCCCCAAGGTATTCCAAGTACAGAGTGTAACATGGGCCACCGACCTCCGGATCATCCTCCGTCCGCTTCATTGTGCAGTGAAGTCGTTCGTTGCCAGCTGTTGGGTAGCTGACAAAATCTCTCATATTGTTTGGGTCTGGGATAGGAGGCTTAATTGAATGAAGGAAGGAAAAAGAAAGTTTCCTATAGGTTACTACTTTTTTTTTTTTTTTCCCCCCTGTGGCTACTTAATCACAATCCAAGTAAACGAATTTTAATCCAGATCTAATTTAACAGGGTCGGGATTAGCGCAGGTTACTGTGTGAGCTGATAGCTCTTAAACTTAACTATCCTCATAGTGTAAGGACTCATGTAACAAGAAGGGAAGCAACAGTTTTTCCATGACACAATGTTACCATCAGCACAATCAGCTTCACAGATCTCTGTGATTCACAAGTGTATTTTACCTTGGTATGTTCTTGGACAGGCCATTCCCATAGGAGAACGCAGATCAGGATGTGTGAACCTTCTCAGTTTTAATAGGCAATAAATAAAACCCCCCTTTCCCCTCTCCCTCCCAACAGAGTGCATCTTTTGTATTCCTTTTTCCCAGCTGGGAGTCAGCAGCTAGGCTGCTGGGCTCTTCAAGAGCAGTGACCCTTAATCAAGCACTTTTAACCTTCTTTTGTGCAGGACAAGATTTTATTCATTACCATTTAGGAGAAGGCACGTGGGGAGAGGGGGCGGAAAAGTCCCCCCCACGCCGCCACTCTATTTCCTTTTACCTTGATTGTTGGTATAAAGGCAGTGGTGAGGTACGAGCAGAGGCGAGGCGGCAGCGTCAGCTTGCTGATATCCTTGTCATCCCGCAGAGAGCTGGCGATGGCCTGCTGGCACAGAAGCTGCAGGCTCGACACCCTGTGCTCCACTCTGACAACATACAGTGCAGGCCCAGAGGCCATCAACAGGCGCGAGTCCCTGTGACCCCAGCAGATGGAGATGATGGGACGCTGCAGGAAAAGGAAGAAGCCACAAATGAAAAGGAGCACGTACTTTCTCCCATGCAACTCCATAGCATGTGAAGGCAGCACCAATCATGTTACCCTAAGTCTTCTAGCAAGGCTATTGCCCACAAGAAAGGAGAGGAAAGTGAACCCCTGAAGTTATCAATAACAGCAGTTCATGTTTAGGCAGTGCTTTTTGCCCACGAGTCTTAAAGCTCTTCACACAAGTAATTGTCTCTTGAATTCATTACCTAGATGGGGAAAATGAAGCACTAAGAGGATAAGTGACTTTAAATTCACATGACGTTGAAGAGCAGGATCTTTTGATGCCCAGCTCATATTATTTTTTCAGTCATTTAATCAATTTTAACCTCCTCCTAAGGGCTCACATTTTACAAACAAAAAGTTAAATTATTTGCTCAGTCACTTAGTGATAACAGTAGACAAAATCCAGCTGGCTCTCACTTGGCAGCCTAAGTCTTTCACTGCACTTTCACTGTGCAATGCACGAGGCATTTTTTGGAATATTCTCAGAGAAACTGAACCGTGAAGGACCAGTATGAGCAAAAGGAAGGATGGCCACAGCCATAAATACTGAAATTCACAAAAGTAAACACAAAACAAAAGAGTCTGGTGACCAATATTAACTGCTAGTACTCTGAGCAGAATGGCAAAAAAAGCAGATCAAAGGCCCCCTTTGCCCATCAGTCCTTGCTACATGAACATTAAGAGTCCCTCTGATGACAGTGCATGATGCACCAATTCAGGACAATTAAGAGGACTCACTTCTCATGCAGTGGGTTGTCTGCCCTCTCTCCTGCAGGCATCAAAAAACAGTCTGATTAAAAAACTGAACAGACTGCATACTTCTACAAGCACCAGCTTTAAGAGCTATGCGTGCTAAGATAAGGGTAAATTCAAGCTTCAAGGTACAAATCGATCCTCATGTGTCAAACTGGTGTACAAACATCCTTTAGCTTTATCCAAGACAATTGGTTATGCTTGCAAAGAGCTCTCTAGACTCTCTTCCTAAAACCTTTTCTTTATGTAAAGCACCAGGGAGTTGTGACCTATAGACCTATCTCTATTGACTTTTGCCCTGCATGAGATAGCAATCTCATAGCTGCTATTTCTACACAGATAAACAACATAGGGTAAGAAAGAAACTCTTAATGCATGAGGAACATTGCACAACAGGCTGCAACTAGTGCACTACAAAATGTTTACTCCTTCCTGTGAAGTGCTCCATTCTTTTCACAATCCTGGACACCCAAAAGTTTAAGCAAAAGTGTTCCCTATTTAAATTATGGTTTGACATTACTGAAAGGACACCAGCACTTTGGAATGCCTGAATCTTGCACGAGACGCACCAAACAAGAGCTAATCATACAAAAGATAAGGTCAAAACATGATCACTCCTTTCTGGTACAGCATTGTACCCACATATCTGGGTTAGATTAGCCTAGAAGTTACTATCAAATCTGGGGGGGTGGAGGGGAGAAGTTTTCCCTTCAATTACAAGCTCAAAATGCTTAAAGACAAGAAACTGTGACAAGATGTTTTTCTTGTCTATGAATGATATAAAGGAAATGCACCTGCATGAAACTCTACCAATCTCTATCACCAAGATAAAGGGCAGAATGAAACAAATTTCTCTGAAAGACAATCTCTCTGTCATGTCAACCTAATCTAAATTTCAAGAAAAATACTGCTTTTAAAGTTGGAGGAATGAAGGAGGTTCTTTTTCACCACATCTCGGCAACACGCTTCCATGGAGGCAAAAACTTCAGACTGACTGATACGCAAATGGGAAGCAGCAACATGTGAACTTTATCATTTTCACACTAATTGCTAAAGGCATTTTATAGTGGAGAACTTCAAAGGAATTGAGAAATCCCTCATGTATCATCAATAATTATTACATAGCTTGTTATAACCATAAATGTGAGACAGTCTTAGTCAATGCTCAATCTGACTTAATTTTATATACTCAAAGTACTGAATATGAAAATTTGAGAACTCTTGTGCAGTGAGTTTACAGAGTAGATTTGAAGCGTTTAATGGTGTTTTGATGAGAAAGCACAACACAGTTTTCCTTACTGATAGGTATTTTCATGGTCTGAGAGCATGGCTTTAACTCTCCTACTCTCCTCTCTGAGAGCAATGAGACAGTTCATTCTGTTGATAAAAACAGAACAAAAGAGAATTGAACAGACTAAGGTTAGGTGCTGCCATGCTACATGACAGCTGGTGAAAGGCACAAGTGGCCACAACCCTGACTGCCTTGAGGAGTGAACTGCAACACAGGCAGAGCTATCTGCAGCACGGATCCGCACCACCCGCTTCCGCTCCGTTCACACTGCCACAACCACAGCATACCTCTAAAGAGGTGAAGGAATAAAGAAATACGTGGCTTAGCACCAAAATGTTTGTTTATTGCAGAGTTTCATGCCAGAAGAGATTATGTAGTTCAGCGAGTTATGAATTCCAGCTATCATAACCCATTACACCACGTTGAGATAGTCCTCTGCTCATCCATTTAATTGAGCTAAATGAAATCCTTTTTGTCAACAGGCTACTGATGCAGGTAGAGAAGAGCAGAGATGCAGACAGTACCAGTGCAAGAAACTTTGCAGCTTAAACATATTCCACAGGAATAGATTTTTGAAGTTTTGAAATGCTGGATGGGATCTCTGGCAATAAAGCACTGGGGGATCAAAGAAGAGTATTGAAGGAGAGAAGGAAGTCACAAGACACTGCCTCACTGCAAGATTTCCTCTCAGCTTCCCAATCGTAATTCACCCATTTTCTATCTGTTCCATGTCTGCCTCCCTTACATCTTGTTTATGTATTTTATGTAAACAACTGCCTGTACGAGTGGGCACACATTTAAACACAAACACAACATGACACCTAGTGATGCACTGTGTGTAGATCACCGCATTTATACTCTTCCATTTGTACACTGCGTCTCCTCAGCACATGAAACGGCTCGCAAAGCTCCCCGCGCACACCTCATGCATTCTAGTCTCACCGAACAGCGCCTGAGCTCTGTCGGTTTGTACTTGCTTACTGATTCACCAGACACGCCTGGCTGGCAGTTTTTCTGGGACAGCGTTTCTACGGCATGGTCAGTTCCGTAGCGCTCTTCGAGTGTAATGTCCAGCAACACTTCATGCAGTGAAGGGCTAGGATTTAAAATGAGGTTCAGGGAAAATTAGCTCAACATTAGAACTCTGAGGGAAATAAAAGATCACGCAAATGCCAAATCTGGCCTGGCCTTTAAATGCACTGTTCTCAATAACTGCCCTTCCCACTCTTCCCTCTGAAGTACAAGGATATGGATCGTACAGAGCAGCAAGACTGCTAGCCCACAGCGCCCCTTCCGAACTCTGTCAAGGAAAACAATTGCCCTGCAATGCCCAATGCAAAAGCACTGCTCCCCATAAAGCAAAAGAGAAGGAAAGAAGCTTTTGATACCCCATAAGCTTTACATGTGTTATATAGTACTCGTCAAAAAATGAACAAGCAGATTCTAGCACAGGAGACAATTTTATTTTACATGTTTTCACACTTGTTTTTTTTCCTACCAGGAACAAGGAAACACAGCTACCAATTACGTGACTTCTCATCTCATTTTTCAAACAAAATCCCATCGGGTTTTGAAGGATCTCACAACAAACTATAAATGAATGAATGAATTCCTGGGTTTATATGCAAATAGGAAAGCCAAGCTGAACTACTATACAAAAAGAGAAAGGATTCAGTTCTCCAACCATTACATATTAAAAGTAATTTCCTAAGGGCCCAAAATAACATATTTTATCAGGAGAAATACTGACTATAAATACATCTCAAAAAGTGGTTAACAAGAATTCTTTTGATATTTTTTTCAGTGTGAGCTTGAAAGTCAGATACTCCTAATTCCATTTTGTACACCCTAGTTGGGATGTGTACTCCTCTTGGAAAAGCATGCAGAACTGGATATGCCTGCTCAAGGCAGCACTCTGTGGTTGCTTGCTGCAAGTCAACCAACCACCTTTCTTGCGAGACAGCAACATAATTTATGCATTCTTCATCACTTGCAAGCTGTTCAAGTCAATGAAAACACAGTGCTGGCTTTGCTTCTTAATACTTCCCTTGTACTCAGAAATCCTGAGCCCTAGGGCTTGCCTGCTGCTGGCACTAATCCCTTGGCTACGGGGACTGAAATTCCCAGTGGTTATGAAAATAAACATAAAATGGTATTTCAGGGCAGCAAGTCCAAGAACAAGTGAATTTTTTTGGTGCTGGTCCCTCAGGAGAGAGAACCCAATCACCAAATTGTACCTAGTGAATGGTACGCACGAGGAAAAACTCTAAATGACACAGGTTGTCTGCTCTCTTCCACTTAAGGCTGCTGAAGTACAGATACAAATACACATCCTGTCCTTCCCTCTGTTTTTTTCAGAGGGATCCTGGAAGGTGCAGTGGCTGGAGAGCCCAGCTGGCTCAGCGGTGAGTTTTGCTTGCCTGTCTCTCTGCTGCCATAGGGTCCATGAGTAACTCCTGCAAAGTCACATAATTTCTTGTGTTCCACATATTTGCCACGGAGAGTAATCACAGTTTGGTGGGGATAAAAGTAATGAAGACTATGAGGTGGTCAGAAATTCTACTGATGGGGCCTTATGATCTTCTATGGAGCAACTCTTATCAGATATGCAGATTTGCTTCTTACATCTTCTCTCTTACTACAGTAAGCTGTTTTTGTTGTTGTTGTTGTTGTTAAGATCTCAGGAAAACTATTACAGAGTGAGTCTTCTCTTAGACAAGAGTCTCGGTTTTGCAGTCATGACGAGTACAGAAGACTCCTGGATTCCTGGTAATGATCCATTTCTGCGGCTGTCAGAGCTTAGAGCAGTTCTCTCTAACCTGACAACATCAAGGCCTTTACTAATATCCAGAAGAATGCCTCAGCAGCTAATTCAAAATTGTTGCTCTTGTGGCTCTCTCTGTAAGAAAATAAACTCTACTGGAAACTTCCTGTCATCCAATAACAGCTAAATAGCACCAATTTCAGGGAATACAAATGAAAGGTGATGTTAATTCAAACCTGAACACTCTAGGTGGAGCGAACAGAAACAAAGCAAACAAGGTCTGCTCAGCTGGGTAACACAAAAGGCAGTTTCTTCTTTCACAGTTCTTAAGATCCGAATTTAACCCAAAATGTTTACTCTCATCCTCAGACCTTAGTAAAATTGATTTTATAAAACTACCAGGTTTCTGTCTCGCAATGCTCTTTTCTGCTCAGGTTCTGGGACTTTTATAGCACAGAAATAGCCCTTTGAAAGCTGCAAAGGGCAGCACTGAGTGCTGCACCTTTGAATGCTGCAAAGACTTCTGCTGCCTGCAACATATTAACAGCAGGTGGATCTTGTTCTCAAAGACTCTTCGAAATGAGTTCCCCGCAGACTTAGTCTTTGGTTCACCACATTGAATATTATGCTGAGAAAAATATGATTGTAGCTTTTCTGCCTCCTCACAATGAAATAAGCATCTAACTTCTCTGCGTATGATTTTGGCACTTACTGGACTCAGTTCTGTCTTCTTCATTGCACTTGAAGTTTGAATCTGTTCTTACCCCAGCTATACAGTGGTATAAAATCATAAGCTAATGTCAATTTATTTGAGAATTACAGGTGTATAGATGAGATAAGCATCAGGATTTCTAAGTCCATATTCTTGTTCCCCTCATTCTCTCTGGGACACATAAGAAAAACATAAAAACCAGAAAAGGAGCTAACATATAAGCAAGACATCTGAGCCAAAAGACAGAATAATTTCACAGATTTGGTAAAGTCGGCAGTTAGGCAATTCTGAAGTAATGCTGCAAGAGACTCTTCTGATTCAAATACAAATGGGAAGGTACGAAGCAGCAGAAAAGAGCTTTGTGACAGAAGGTCTGATTGATATAATAAAGACCTGCCTGTACAACAAACAAGAAATTCTGAAGTGACAGAAATGGGTTTCAACACTTGCAATAACCTATTTTAGAAGGATTGTAAAGGAGCCTGAATGAGTCCAATTATTGTACTTGTCATCTCAGATTAATGCTAGGAAAGGTTCTGAGAACTTAACAAATAAAAATAAATGTCTTTGTAAAAAGTAAACATGCCTTTAGTTAATATATAGATATAGATATATAGATATATGACTGGCAGGGCAGCCTGCTGTTTTTATTGCATTTTTAAATGCTGGAAAAGCTAGCTAAAAGAACTGGGCATGGTTTTGGTAGATCAGATTTGTGTTTGTGAACACAAAGGGGAAGGATGGTAAGTGAGAAGGTTTACAGAAGTTGACAGTAGTTTTTGAATACTTTAGCAGCTGATCAGCAGTTTTCAAGATATGGTCTTTGTGTATAATAGAAAATCAGCATTGACTCTTTGGAGTTACAGTATAGATCCATTTTTCATATAACCACTCCTAGTTATAAGAAGTCTGGTGTGACTTTCTGAAGCCCCTTCAGAAAGCTGCTGTTTCAAAGGCCTTTGTTCTTTCAAATAAATTTGATTCTGCGTAGTGGGAGTTCCTGATTTGCCCAACCTTTGCCAGTGTTTTCATCTCTTTACAATCAGTAAATATATCTGGCAGAGTTTCAAGGTGACAATGAATGAGAAAGCCTGTTATACTATGCTAACTCTACCATTCTGCTTATGAACATAACTTTTCATAAGAAGCTCCGTGTTCATTTGGATACTTCCAAATAAGTGAGATTTCCCTGTTTAGAATTTTATAGCCAGCAAAGTAGCTTTATGACTCATAAAATCCTACACTGATGAGAAGAGCTTAAGAAAGTTAATCAAACTATATAAATGACAACCAAGTGATAGAACACCAAAAACATACTAAAAGTGGAGGAGAAGGTAGGATACAAACAACCTGGAAGGTGTTTTACACCATGACGAGTCACGATTAAGATGAGTAAACTGCAGTACCCAGTTCTCTTCTTGCACTGTGGTCTGCAGTGAATTTAAGTAACATGCCAGCCAAGTTGCATGTAAATTCTGCATCTGTTTTAGACGGAGTTGTTATAACAATTCAATAAAATTCCTTTTTTCCTAACAAGACACTCAAGATAGACAAACAGCACAAACATTGACAATTGAGTGCATTTTACTGATAAAAATTTCAGACCTCTGCTTTATCAAAGGACTGGAACAGAAGACCTCACAGAATATCAGTTTTGCACAATTAATCTGCTTTTTTTTTTTTTTGCATGTGTTCAGTGTTGCTTTACCTTTTTTAACTTTATATTAAGAACAATACAAAGGCACAATAGAATACATGTGCCTTTCCAGTCACATATATGTGTACTTCAGAATAAACAGTTCTGCTAAAAGAGTCTGAGATGCAGAAATTCTCTTCCATTTGCTTTCAATAACCAGCGATGAATTTTATAAAATCCAATTACAGGGTTGACTGCCATTTTAAAGAAAATTAATGAATTTACTCTGATAAATTTATCATCAAATTACTAGGACCACTGACTTATCCCATCATCTTTGGATAGGCAGGATATGCATCACTGAAGCAGAATAACAGAAGCTACTAGCAATTTTTTTGCAACAACAATTTCTAAGTGATGTTGTTAGTAAACCAAGTGTTTTGCAATGTTCTAGTATAACCGTTATTCATCTGGTAATATTGTTAGACCAGCATTTGAAGACATAGAAGCATTACGACCACATGAGGAAATACAGGTGCCTTTCTGAGAGATCTCCTCATATCCTCCTGCAGCTGAGCACATCTGAATTCAAATGCATTAAAAAAAGAGAATTAAACATTAACTAATGAGAGAAGATGGCTGGCTCTAATTTTAGGCCAGTTTATACACACAGTTCTTAGATTAATATATCAGCTTGAATGTTACTTTTAGCCTTGTTTCCTAAAGAAATGAGCCTCAGTGATTTTGCTGTTAATTACTAGTTGCTGTTCCCTCCTATACTCATTTCCATCCTTGCAACTTCTGAAGTGGTTGCCCAATTGCATTTGAAGTTGTCAAAGGGGGAAAAAAATCTCTGCAACACTAAAAGACTACAAGTTTAGTGACAATTAACAGTCAGAAAGAGGAGAAAGGCTCACGTTAACATTTTCACTATGAGAAATACTGCAGAATGACCTTGACAGTTACCTGCTCTGTATGACCTGTCAGTTGGTCCACAAGCACTCACTTAATAGCAGAAGAGTTAGCCCTCACATCAGCCACAACATGTGCTGACTTTCTCCAAGCTGATTAAGAGCAGCAGAAAAAAGAACTGAAAATCTGAAAAGCAGTTGAAGAGGTATAGGAAGAACTGGAGGGAATGAAGATATCTAAGTGAAAGAAAATTTGACATTATTGGAAACAAATTGGGGAAGAGAGCAGAAAGACGAGTCTATGCAGATGAAAATCTTAAGGCAACAAGACTCCTTCACTTGCAGTTGCTTAAAGAATATCCTGATTTTTCCACGGTGTTATACTGATTAAAAGCCTAATATGGATATGCTGTATTCTGGTACTCAAAAATAGAATATAGTGATAGTAGCTTGTTTTTTCCTTGGTCCAGGAATTAAGCAACACTGATACAAATACATTTTTGCCATAATTAATACACAGCGTAAACAACAGTGCTACATCACTTAAGTGACTAAGGCAGAAAAGCTGTGTGTATATGTACGTCCTTTAGATACCTAAATCAGCATTAGATGCCTCTCTATATATTTAGGTTGGCTTTACAGAACATTTTTTATATTACAAAACTAAGGAATTCTATCTAAATTAAACTGCTAACATTAATAAGCACAGGTTAGTGCTAAATATGAGCAAACATAAAAGCTTAGCAGCCATGTTACTATGTCATCCTTTCGTATCCACCTCAGATCAGGGTACTGAAAGAGAAATGATAATAAATAGTATCATCATTAATCATAATTAAGTAAATATATCTATAGCATTTTCCTTTCCTTTTGGATTTCAAAGTCATTACAAATTGTTTCACTATGTAACAGTCAAAAAGCAGAACTGCTACCTCCATTCTATAGAAAATCAAATAAACTACAAACTGACATTCAGTTTTGTTCTAAAATATCAACAAAGACCTATGAAAAATTTTGTCTTCCTAAGCAGGACAGAGGTCATGTATTGACATTTACTTGTCAAATAACATGAGCAAGAATACAGTGAATATTGCATGGTAGGTAGGAACAGACACAAGATTTCCTGACCCAGAGCCCTGGCATATATGGACAACACGATTCTTCGCTTTCTGATGCCATAAAAAGTAATATGCTACATCAGAAAAAAAATGATTGTACACTAGAAAACTGCATAAAAACAAAAAGAGAATAATCTTGTTATAATATTGGACTTGGAATATTTCACTCCAAATCTAGGCTCTTCTACAAGTTCTCTAGTCTTTGTTCCTAAGTAACTTCTCTGTAAAAGAACAGAATTTCCTTTTTCTATCTTGTGCTTTCATTGTGCAATGGTTTTGGGGAACAGACTGTTTCTCATTATATGAGAAATGCACAATGCTAGGTATGCACAATACCTAATGAAATGGATCTTAGAATCTGCTGTAGTCTTGGACCTCTACCTTAACGCAAACAATAATTACTTACATCACATTTTTCTGTAAATCACACTTTACGGTACATCAAGGGCATATTGCAAACCCTTTCATAACACAGGTCTATACCAAACAGCTACTGTGAGAAGAACATGTCAGTAAAGCATTAAAAACTGACTTTAAAAATATGCCTTACCTGAACAGGTGTCTCCAGAGTGTAGATATGTTCCCCACGCACATTGTAGAACTTGACAAGTGCACTTTTCAGCATGGAACCGTTGCCAAGATCAGCTAGCTGACTTTGCCTCTCCATACCTGCTACTGCAAGCAAATCTCCCTGTGTACACCACTGTACCACCACATCTGAAATCAAAGATAATTTGCAATAATTATTTATTAGAATCATTAGGAACAGTGTTTCCAGAGGTGCCTAAGTGACTTGAGAACCTAAAGCATGCTCTCAGAGGTTACTTACTTAGAAGCTCCAATACTTTCAGTGAAGTATGAGCATATATGCATTTCTGGAAATGTCTTTTCTGATTTCTTTAGTAAAAAAATGTGTAAAAGCATTAGTTTCTCTTTCTCTATGGAAAGTTGAGAATATAAATCAGAGGCTAAACTTTGTTTCTAAGTACAAAAATTTATCATAGATGTTAAAACTAATGTGGAAGATCTTATACACATTTTTGGAGGTAAGTGGTATCAAGCAAACACACAGACAAATAAGTCTCATTGATCAAGAGAGTAGCAATGACTATTTGTTTGGAAAGGGCTACAGTGCACAGAAGCAGCATAGTTGGCAATGCCTCATATTTTCACTGGCTGTGAAAGTAACATTTAATATAACTCAGATCTACAATGTCAACCTGGAAAGAGTTTGGATTTTTTACCATAAATATATATGGCCTCCATGTCATAGGCTTTCTTTTGACAAATCATTTGTGAGAATTCTATTCATCTGTCTAGCAGGTATTTACCAGAAGCACACAGGATTATCAGTCTTTCCTTTATGTGGTTATGAATATACGTATCAGTTACTTCTCCTACAGGCAACTCATAACAAGGAACGCCCACAACTTCACTCAGAGATGCTAATTTCAAACCCTAATATCCTTCAGTTCTTTGTCACCCTTCATCAAGAACATTGAAACAGCATATTGTGTTTGTGCTTCAGAGGCACGTGCAAGGAATACTGAGTGAGTCCTTAAACCAGGGGTGGAAGGCAGCTATTCTGTGCTGAGACAAAACGAAGGTAAAGACAAAACTTTCATGTTCTGGGATGCTCAGTCTACCAAGAAGCTTTTGAAGACATTTGTGGGCAAAAAGCTGTCTTCAAATGCAGAAGCAGTAGAGAAGGCAGAGTTGGCAGGAATGCTCTCAAATGCTCTCATTGTCAGGGACTTTTATGTGTAATTTTAAGTGGTTTTGTATCACTTCAACTGTTGCCTTTCTGAAGATATTTTTCTTAAGAATTAAGCTTTTCTACATATTGGGGGCAAGATGCATGTTTTTCAAGATTTTTTTTTTCATAGACACTGTGTTGCTCTTTTTTGCTCTTAGTCCTCAGCCTTTTAAGTAATCTATAGTTGGATTTAATTCATCTTTTCCAGCAAATATGAGAGACATGTTAAAAATCAATAAGGCAAGCAGATCAACTCCAGTTTTAGTAATTGACTTGTCTATACAACAGACACACAAAAAAACACACTCCTTTGGATAAATATTTTCAGGTAAAATTCTCCATTGCTGGCCATACAAAGAATAAGAGATGTGGTTACTTCATCTAGAAGTTTCCTCTTTCTCTCAAAACTCCCAGAATTAGATTCTCTCCATGCAAAGAGCCATAAGTTGTAATGAGACTTATGGCAAAGTAAGGTATTTTTTGATAGTTAAAAAAGAGTAAAATTTTTGCTATGGATAAAGATTTGGCATGGAATTCTTATTTTACATGTATACAAGAATATCAACTAGCAAGATGTATTGTAATTAATCAATACCTTTTTATTCTCTCAGAATAACTTGTCCCCTTATAATTGAAAATTCTAGCAAGATTTTAAAATTTGTATAGAATACTACAAAACAATATTGTGATCATACATGGTTACTATAAGTAAGGAAGAAGCTGTGAATTAAAGATACAAACAAAGTCTTATGTAGCACGAGAATTTATAAAAACAAACATAAATTAATTAGTGCATTAAATTGAAAGAAAGCAGGTATCAATTTGTCCTATCATCTCAAATACTTAAATATTTTTCCAAGACAAGAAATCTATTAACCAAGCTTTAACCTTTCACCAGTAGGTGTCACTGCTGGTACCAGCAATATCGGCAGCTATAAGCTCTTCTGAGGATAGGAGGTGCTAGGTTAGGAGAGACAGACTCAAAAACATGAACATTTAGACACATAAATAAAAATACAAGAAAAACAGAGCATGAGAAGGGGGAAAATGTCTTTCGTTTGTACCTTTCAACCCTGAGCGGATGACAGTAGGAGACAAGTCATCGTAATTGTTCATTAAACTAATGTCTCCTGACGTGAAGCTGACGGTAAGCAGTGGTTTGGTGTTCTGCATCGGCACGGGATATGCAGCTGGTCCATCTGCAAAAATGAGATTGCGGAGTGAGAAAAGAGCAAACTACAGAAGAGATGACAGCCTGGCTGAAACACACTGTGCTTAAGTCCGTTGTCATAAGGAATGGCTCAGAGCGTCAAAACCTGCCTCTGCCTAGTTATTTCTGTAGAGTCTGGGACAAGAGCAAAGCAGGTATGACTAGTTAGTTGCTTTGTTTTTGTGAAACCCAAACTCTCTTGCTGTTATCCATGGGACAATGGCTCTGGAACAACATCACAAAAATTCAAAACAACATTGCATTCCTTGGCTATTAATCTCTATTTCACTTTAGGAATTAGATACCTTTACTTAACTGATCTCTATGTTTCTAATGCCTCCAGCTCAGGTACAATCACACAAGAGTAAGATTGCCAAGTTTCAGGATGTAACTGAAATGAGGCCTCTAGCATTTTTAAATGCAGCATATCCGTAAGTGGCTTTATGGATACACTGTTATGTAATAGCAGTGTTCTTCAATCTTTGTCCACTTTCAATTCCCCGAAGTGTTCGCAAATTGCAAACCAGTGCTTTGAAAGGTTTCCCTGAGCACCAAGTTGAAAAGCTACATCATAATATAATCACATTAAAAACTCCTTGTTAGGTAAATTTGCCGCTTGAGCAAGTGCTAGGTACTCCTCTTAAAGTCACTAGAGACATCACAAGGCCTCTAAGAGAACATAACGGCCTTTCACAATTGCTGTATTTGAAATGTTAAGAGCTAGGCAGCAGAATGAAAAATTATAAGCCATCCTACATAACAGGATTCTGGGCACTCAAAAGACACAGATGAGTTCAAAGGTGCTTGCAAAGCCATTCCTAAAAAGTCCCTGTTCCTCTGGGCTTATTTTTCAGCATTCACTGACATTCCCATGTCAAATACATAATGACCAATAACAGCATGTGTAGCATTTGCTATTCAGTTCTTTTTGTTTACAAGTTCTGACAGGAAATACTCTCATTCCACCCCCACCTTCCAAAAAACGTGGCTCTTGAGCCCAACTAGCACCTTTAGAGTTATCAAAAATGAGACAGGGCCAGGCAAGAGTGGTATCACACCCAGAATTTCTGAAAGAACTGATCAAAAAACACTCCAGAGAAAAAAAGACTGGCAATTACTGTGTGTGTGTGTGTGTGTGTGTGTGTGTGTGTGTGTGTGTGTAACTTGGTAAGAAAAGAAAAACAAACAAACAAACAAACAAACAGAAAAACAAATTGCCAGCCCTTCCTACATATTTGTGCAAGTCAAAGGCTTGTCGCCTTTGAGAGGTTTATGCTGCATCTGCTGAAGAAAACACATGATGTTTGGGTATTCATTAGAAGTAGCAAGCCCATCCACCTTCGCTTGACTCAGACAAACTTAGCATGTTTGGATCATTTAAACTCTCTTCCATGAACTCTCCAGCTTCACCATGCCGCAGCTGGAACATGAATATTGCAGAACAGACACAAAAATCAATGTAATGCTCTTTCTTGTCCTTCATTCAAAGCTTGCTAGGAAATCTGAAGAAACTAGAATCACTTCCTTTTCTTCTAGGATTACAAATCTCACCCAGCACCAAAAGTGAAGCTGTGGCATCATGTTCATATTTATTTGAAAGTCAAAACAAATAGTCATATTCCAAAAGATGCTAACATTTCACATCATCACGTTATCCTCTGTCATTATTTTTAAATATGAGGTTACACTGACATACATATAAAATATTCTGTAAAAGATGAATTTTGGATTGCATCCAAAACTGCAAGAATCCTGATCTGAGTCCAGATCTGAAATGCTGCAATGATTCAGGCTCATTTTTAGTTATGTGCTTCATTTTTTCACTGTACAATCATCTTTAACTTAGATCAGACTTTATACACTGGAATACAGCAATAGCTAAACTAAATCTTACAGTCTGATCAATAGCATTAACCAAAAGAAGCAATAATCTAGTATTTGGAACAGGAAGGGTGGGTGAAGAAGCAGCAATGACTTTATCTTATTCCAGCCTATGGATACAGTGACCTGTTAGGTTTTTGTTATCTACAATTTCCAAAACCAAAGCATTTTACCCAATGGAATTATATTTATACTTGAGGGGAAGGAAGATTTTCTTCTTGATCCTCAAATTGGCAATGTGCTCACACACAACTAAACTTGAAACAACTCCAGTTACCCTTCTTCTGCCTTATACAATTGCAGGAAATATTTTCATTTCTTCTCCTGATTTCTTTTATGTCATGGCTATCAAGGATGGGACCGTATTGATGGGCATTCTCACTGCTTAACAGGGTTTCCTGGAAATGAAAGATGTATCACTTTCTGTTATGTCTAGCACTGGTGTCTTTCTGTATGACTCTAAGTGATAATGCATTAACTTGTGTGACTGTCCCCTGACTATATGCACATACACACACCACTGCAGTATCTCACATCTGCTTATCAGTGATATCCGATACGCTCTTATCTCGTGCTATTTGCTGCACTAAGAGCTTTGGGTTACCTTGTTTGTGCAAATGGAGGCTCAGCAGGGCAGATGGGACATGACTTGCGCGAGCCGCACCGGGGGCAGCAGCAGCGCTGCATGCAGAACCCACATCCGTGTGCTCTGTTTACCCCTCTGTGCCACCCCCACAGGCTTCCAGCCTCCACCAGCCTCCACCACTGTGGTCCTGCTGCTTCAACACGGTGTTACCACTCCATGCCATTCCAGGTGTCCAGGTAAGAACTGAGAGAGAACAACTCTGAACACAACCCTACCTTGCGGTGGGGAATAGTCATCGGAGTCGGTGTCGCTCTCGCTGCTGTCCTCCACCAGGAAACTGGGGTAGTTCCAGGACATGCTGAGGATACCATCTGACTCGTGAAGGAGAACGTGGGCCAGCATTCGGCCGTGGCAGTCCATGACAATAACCTGGCCATCAGCAGTGCCAAATAGTACCTGAAAACAACAGAATGGCCCCAGCTAAATCAAATGTCAGCAACTGGCACCTCCATGGAGCACAACTTGCAATTCCCTAGCTACAATGGAGAGGAATCCAAGGCAGAGCTGGCAGGGATCTCAAGCTGTGCCACAAAGGGATGCTGCAACCAAAGATGCACATAAAGTCAAAACAGCAAAATCAAATCATTACAACTAAGAAATGCCAGAAGCAGACAATCAGAACTTGTCCCTCTGGGGCATATATGGTAAAAGCAGCTTCCATTGATTCAGAGCCAGAAGACATGGAAAAATGTCTTGTGTCTAGTTAATACCTGCAGAGAGATGGAGAGAAGTGAGACCTAGCTAGAGCTCCTGAGAGGAGACAGAACACATAGGGAAGGTACAAAACAACTACCACAGCTGTTTATGTGATTGTTTATCTTAGAACATGCCTGTCTATTTGATGATGCTTGCAAGAGGAGAAAACGCTGATAGAGCAACAAGAAATAACATGGGCTAGAGGTAAGGTCCTAAAATATGTAAGGAAGTAATTGTTTACACCGGTATTCATTTTGTTTTAATAGGAGCCTTTACACTTTATTTAAATTTGGCCATTACTACCACTGAAATGAGCTGGCAGTGCCTCCACCATTATCTCTGGGTTATATAGAAATTTCTAGAATTAGTGAAAAAAGCCATGGCAGGCATCAGTTATAACAAGATTAAAAGGTTCACCTGACAAAAATGAGGTCTTGGTAGAGATTTGAAACAGCTTGTGAGAAAGGGAAAGCTGAATAGAAAAGGACATGTTATTCAATTAATGAACAACAAGCAGAGAGGAGGTGGGAAAATGTCTTCCAAAAACAGAGATAGAAAGTAACATGATCCATCAGCAGGAGGTGGATTATTATAGCCCAAGAGGAAGACAACATGTTACATACTCAGGAAGGGATAAAACAGAGCTTTTACCCACCATTTCAAACACAAAATGGATAATGCAAAGTGGGGGAGGAGGAGAGGGGAAGGAGTGTTGTCCCTAAACAAGGAAGGAGTATTGGCCCTGTTTAGCCAAAATGTTCTGATTAAGGTCACACCACATTGGAACCTACAATTTCTATTTTATGAGCATGTTCCTTCTCGAGGTTTTGAGCAAGATAAGACCCTGTGCATTTGATGAATTTTAGAAAAACATCAGGAAATACATTTTAATGAATTCATGAAATGGCAAATGCATTAGCCAAGGCTGTTCCTATAATCACATAATTCTACACGAGGCAAATATGCTCTAAGCAAGTTTAAAGGCAATCATCAACTTGAAATGTAGCCAGTACTGAAAAAAGAAGCTAAAAGGAACGCCAGAACTTACACTTGCCCTTCAATCTACCACTTATTTGCTGTTTTATAATCACATTTCCACATAACTTAATTTCTCTATTGCCATGTCAATGTGTTACACAAATGGAAGCGGAAATTGCCTACGTATTGGAGAGAAAAGATCCAAACTGAACAGACCAGGGGAAAAAAAAAAAAAATTTCCATTTCTCATTGACACTGCTCATAAATTTAAGGGCCTATTAATTAAATGCTCAGAGGAAAAAATTAATCTAGGGCTGTATCTTATCTCTAACAGAGGTCAAACATTCAGGGAAGAGTAAAAGAATAGGTTCCCTAAAAAAGTACATAGTTTCTGACCAAAAATAAAACAATTTCTCCTTTATTTACAGCCTGCTAATTGATAATTTCACTGGCTAAACTTTGCCTCTTACATTGTAAGAAATACAGAATAATAATCCCCTATTTACATTCTCAACATTAGACATAATTATGTATTATATAATCCCTCAGTCATCTTTTCTCCAAGCTGAAGAATTTCAAATCACCCCTTGCAGAAGCTGTCCAAAGCCTCCAATCACCCCTTCTGAACTCTGCTTTACTACTTCCACCTACCTTTTGAGACAAGGTTACTGACTTGCAGCATTCAAAACAAGTTTTACAGTAGGTTTACACAACAGTATTTACATATGGTGCATTCGTAAAGGTTGTACTTTTGAACAGTTTAGAAAGGAAGAACGGTTTCAAAGATCTCAGATGAAAAAAAGATAATACAGATTTTTCTGAATTCCCTGAAGTGAAACCTACTATAGTTTGCCATGAGATAATCCACACAGAAAGTCTTCTAAGCATGCTAAGAGCTGAAAGTTAGGTATAGTCCTGAAACAGTGGTGTTTGGTTTCCCCATGAAGGTCATGTTCATTCATATTTATTATAACAAACCAGAATATATAAAATAAAAAATCTTATTTGAACTCTGCTAACCTCCTACCCTCTGAAATAACTTCAGACAATAAGTTTCACAAGTTAGCTTTGATATGTTAAAACATTTTTTGCCTTTAATCAGTGTTCAATCAAGGATCTATGAAGAAATCATTCAAGATTGCAATCTTCTTCAATGCTCAAGATTTTAAAGTTGGCACAGGTTGAAACGCACCAATTCCCCAAAGACAAGTGCTAGTCAAAAGATGGTGTATTCTGCTCTGAAGTTAATTCTTCATGAATAGATTAAACTGTTTTAGTGCATCTAGGAGGCTAAATAATTCAGTCCAAGAGGAACAACTTCAACCTGACCAGTCATTTTGCTATGTGTGTATCTACTGTACTGAATGGTGTCTGCACCAGAAACACTGCTAGCAGAAAATGATTTGGCAACCCTGAAATCAGCAGAACTACAAGGAACTACCAAAGACCTAGCACACAAAAGATCCAGCTGGGGAGTCCCCCTACTTTATAACAGAACTCTAATTTACTCACAGCAAAGTTTTTTTTTTTTTTCATGAAATATATTCTGTTGTTATTTAATTTGGTTTAACGTACAGAAAGAGAACTAAGCAACAGTAAGTAGGCTCCAGCTTTATGTTAACTTGAATACGCCAGTTCAGTACGAAAGGGAAAGATCCCATCATCTCACCACCTCTGGCAGTATGCTGAGAAAAGTCGACTTCCAAATAATGACCCATAGTCTCAGCAGCCATAAAACTCAACTCAGTCAATGAAGCTAGCTGGACATTTTTCTTACATCTTTATCTCCTACAATAACTTTTATTTATTCACTTTTTATTTGACTATTTTTTTTAAGGTTAGCTAGCCCCATGTTTTCAATCCCTCTTCATATGAGGAACTGTTGTTGGCTCCTGGCCATTCTCGTCTTTGTTTGCTCTTCTTTGAGCCTCTTCCATATGGTTTTTGTGAAATCATGACTTACACTGCGCACATTTGAGGCAAGATCAAACACTGACTTCTGTAACAAAACCATTACATTTTTGTGTTCATTATGCATTTTGATACACCCCAATGATCTCTGACTGTGGGTACAAGTTCATGTAGGTTTTCACTAAGACGAGACAAAGAAGTCCAAACACTAATATGTAATTTTAACATAGAAATTAATGTAACTTATAGTAACACTTGCATTTCAATTCCTGGATACACCAAAATATTCTGAAAATTAATGCCATCTGTCATGAAAACTCAGATGCTCCAATCTTTTCTGAGCTCTGGCTAAGATGCCAACCTTAAAATAAAACCACTGAACAATTTCTTCAGTTATCGCTCTTCCTTCTTCCCCATGTAAGTGGCAGCTGGAAATACAAAGTATTTGATCACGAGTAGGTTTTTTTTTTTTTCAGAAAGTGACTGTTCAGATTATAAAAAGAGAAAGGGATGTGTCCTACAAGTTGCTTATTAGGCCACTGCAGCATACTGTGCTGTACTGAACTGTGAAATTTCCAAGCCAATTCTACAGTCTTAATTAATCCAGACAACTGTCATCTGTAAATGTTGCTAACTCACAACAATAATTCTTTTTTAAAAAAATAAATAAATAAATGGGGTGATGAAAAAGCAAGCCCACTGTTCACATTCTTATAATGCAAATTTTATGCAATTTTTTTTTTATAATCCAACTTTTACAGACTGGATCCTAGTCAGTTTTTCTCTAGGCACTACTAATCCATATACGTTAAGTAAAATAGTATCATTATAATTTACTGAATTTACCACACCTGCCAAATCATTCGAGTAGGGAGTGTGCCTCAGATATATATCTGCTACACCAGACTTGCACAAATCGCACATATAGCTATTTCTGTCAGGACAATCCTAAACCATACTACACGAAACCTACATTAGGAGGAATTGAAACTTGGTTACTTTTTCAAAACTAAGGAATTTCTGTTATATTTTTGCTAGCCATTTTTGCAAACACATTCCTAAACTTATGAGAGACTAGTAAGACATGATTTTCTTTCGGTGACAGCATCCCATCTTGGTCCTTTCTTACAAATTTACACGTGTTTGCCAATTCCATGTTCACTTTTCACTTTAACCAGTTTCAAGTTACAGATGTGAATCTTATTTACACATTTCTCAGATGCTTCTGCAACCTTTTCTAAATATAGTACAGGTAAATAGTGCAGCCCTTTGAGGCTTGGAGCAGAGACTTGACCATTTCTGCTTACAGCTAAATTAAATGCATATTTAAGATCCTTCAGAATTTTTGGATGCTCAAGTCAGACAGAGGGACTTGCTGTATTTCAAACTAACCAGTTCCAGACCTACCTTTTAATTACCACAAACTGTCAGGAGTTTCTTAACAACATCTTGTGATCAAGTAAACAGTAAGGGCCTTTCAATGCTCCTGTTCCTACAAACCTGAACTGTTGTGCTGTTTGTTCTTAAAACTGTGGTAGCAACTTTGTTCTCTGAACCAGAACTTTGTTCTATGAACTCCAGCTTGAGGCTTCTAATTTCTCATTTATTTTTGCCTACTGTGATTTATGGATTTTTTTTTTTATTTTTTTTTTTTAACATTCTCTAGGGCTGTATTTCCAATGTTTAGAGGATTCCTCTTCGACCTAAGACTTGGCAAGCCTTGGTCTTTCAGCATTTTGTGCTCCTCTTTGCCCTTCTGATTCCTAATATGGATGAGCATATCCATCTGCTGAAACCTCATTAGCAGGTATTGATGCCATCATTAACAGTTCTACCCTGCATCCATCTCCATCTACAGCCTTCTTGCCCAACTCTGTCTTACTGAAATTCTTATTTCAAAGTTCAGAATTGTCCTTTCATATTTTTCTTTAGTATCCTTTGCCCCTTCCACCTACCCAAAGAAGTCAGAACTGTATTTCCGAAATGATATTCTGTAGAAATGCCAATAAAACCAACTGCGTATGCATTGCCAAACGTATGCTGAGCAGTTCAGAGCTGAATTAGACGTTCCATCTGCTCTGATTTAACCATAAGGCCAAACATTAGTATTCAAGATAGGAACAAGTTTTACAGTCTTCATCATTCTGCCATCGTACTACTAGACATAAATCTATTTTTGTGATTCAAGATTAACTGAACTATAAACTGATTAAAGCATAAAATGATGCATCAAACATCTACTTATGCAGGTATGCTCAATAACACAGAGAGTATGTGGAAAATTATTGCCTTTAAATATTTTCATTCCATAGTATTAGTCTAACATAAAAATGTTATTCTTGAGAAGCATGCTTTGTGGTCCACTTAGTCACAGTATTAGCATTTTACACTTCTTGAGCTCTTTTTGTTTATTGCTCCCACATCAGAAAGCTTAAGATGATGCAGCAGCACCTTCTTAGTATACAGGAAAAAAAAAAAGTGAAAAGATTTTTTTCCCCCAGAGTATGGTATTTCTGGTTTTATTTCTTTTTACCTCAAAATGTATACAGAAAAAAAGAGAGAATCCAGACAGAGGGAGACAGCTGCTCTCCTGCTGAATACTTTTTATTTCCATTAAAAATTCAGCTGCTGTAAAACGATTTCTTGAACTGGCACAAACAGAGAACAGAGACACTGCTACAATTCACACAAAGGCTTGGGGGAATAAAAAAAGCACATGGTTTTCTTTGACTGCCTTTATGTCTAAAAAAAAATCTGAAAAGAGGTTTTTGTTTCCTTTTGAGGAAAGAGGAAAATGAGGAGTTACCAGCCAGTACATGGATGATATACCAGCAGATCACACAGCTAACTGCACACACACAGAGCACCGAAATTCTCATTCAAGAGCATTAACAACTTTGAGAAGTTGCACCGGTGGAGCTACGCACTTTCAGGTTTGTTCTTTCTCTCCCTTACAAAGCCCATTGGGTTTAGGTAACTACTACAGAGCCCTCAGATGAGAGGACAAAGTAAATACACCCTGGTGACAAATCTTTTCAATAAAACTTGAAACCCTAAAACCTGGTTATTCAAACAGAACTGACTTTATTCCTCTCTAAAATAACGTAACATTGCTGAATAATCATGAATGACATACAGCCTTGAACTTTCTTCCAGGTGTGAAAAATATAAGCAGTATTAAACATAGGACCTCAAGCAACAAAACTCCTCTGGACATGTGAGGATGAAACTAGTCGGCAGCCAGGCAAAGGTTATTTTATTTCAAAGCATTGTGACAAACCGCACAAAGTTTGATTACTGAATACACCTGTAATTACACCTTGACTATTCTGACTTACATATTTTTGGACACACATTTCTATACTTTTTCTTGACTCTTCAGACACCTTCCGATTCCTATATCCATGAGATTTTTAACTGAAAAGAGCAGCTCTTCTACATAACGTTGGCTGAATTAGCAATGTGTCTCAGTCTACTTTAGACATGGAAAAAAGGTGTGTGTGTTTGTGTGTGTGTTACATTTCAAATCTCATTCTAATTAGTGTGCAAAATAAGTAGAAAGCCAGCAGCTGGAAAATCTTCTAGAGGACATCCCCTGTGCTTTCTAGCCCACAAAGAGCAGGCCAAGACCCCTGAACTCCTGTACCAGCAATACTTTGGAATATTCTTTAAGCAGCCCAATTTTCTGTTCTTTCATTCAACTCCTTCAGGAAAATGCACACACATCTATGAAAACACATAGATCAAATTAGACATAGTACCAAACAGTCATTTCTATTGCTAAGTGTTAGCTGGGAAAACACAATTTTACCAGCAATTAATCAATCAATAAGGCAAAGGATGTCACCTGATGCTCACATACCTCACATACACTTGGCAGTCTCCAGTGTTATTGCCAGGCCAGGCTTTAGCTATTTTCTGAAAAATAGCATAAATGTACTTCGCTCAAACTAAAATTTCCTTCCTAGTTTTAGAAGTTTGCGAGTTGTTGCTCTTTTATATATATATATATATATATACACACATATGTATACATATGTGTGTGTATATATATATATATATATATATATATATGCATATATTCCCTAACTGAAAATAACATCACTTAGGAACAAGAATTGCCCTCTGAACCACTGAAAATGCAACCCAAAAAATACTTCAGAAGCAACATCCCTGCTCTTTTCAGTTCCTTAATACCAATTCAAGAAGTCCCTGATTCAATCTGCATACTCACAGGAGAAAGCTCCTCAGCTTTCGCCTACTCTTTCCAGGTTTGGGACTTGAGCAGAGAAGGGCAATTCAGCATGGGCAGGAAATACACAGAATGGGTGAGGCCAAAAATAACTGAGTCAACACGGAGACAAATGGAGTTATTTTAACCTGCTACTGAAAATGAGGCAATGAAGAAGAATGACTGTCCTCCTAAGCATGGAGAAAGCAAGGAAAGATTAACTGCCTCTCAGCTAATGTAGCCTTCCACAACCCTGGAATGTCAGAACAAGAAGCCAGCTCTTGGATCAAGAACAGAGAGCTCAAGCTGAATCCAGGCAAGATGAAAAACAGGTAAAAATGGTTTTGAAAAATAGAGAGATACTGCATCCTTCTTCCATTAATGGCACACAATGCCTTCATGTCAAAAGAATGGAAAGACCATGTGATATCATTCCCCCCAAATGCCACCTTTCATCTCCAATTTACTATGAAAACTGGCCTTGCTTTCCCAGACAAGACCTAGTTCAGATGTTGACAAGGGTCCTCCTCCAGACTGAATCACTACAATCTTCCTTCCCCATGCAAAGGATTCAAACTACTCACAGACTTGAACACATCTGACCCAAGTGCAAAACTCTGCACTGGCACCTAAGCTTGTTATTAATTTCCAGAAACTTCAGGGATCAAGTCCTGGTGATACTAAAGTTTAAATGAACTACTCTGACAGCCTACATTTCTTTTGAACCAAAAAGATGACAAAGCTCTGGAGAGAGCAAAGTGGTCCCAGGGACAAGATATTCTCAGGCAAACAGTTCCAGAAAAGGAACAGTCTTTCTGACACAGACTGTTTCTGACAAATGCTGTAAAACTTTTTCAGCTTAGAAAGCTTTCCTCTGTAAGAAATAAACTTTTGACTCAGATACCATCTCCTGATGAAACAGATCTTAAAGGATCAAAATAAAATAAAATTCCTATCTTACAAAGGAAAAGAAAGATTTCAGCTGGAGGTGCCACACTTTCCCTGAGTATTTGCTGCTGCTTTACACAAGTAGATGGCACATCTGCAACCAAGTCCTTACAGCCTGCCTCACAGCTGAAGCACAACACTCATTCAAATGAACATTCCCTGTCCTAAAGAACTAAAGACCACACTATTTCTGCACGCCCTCATACATAAGTGCCAGCAAGGTGAGTAGAGAGGCAACCTACTCCTTTCTTTCTGAAATATCCCACACAGGGACTGGCCATGTTTTTATTTGCATTTATTTTTATTTTGCTGATTGGATGAGCAACACATTAGAGCAGGTGTTTCCTTTCATTCCGCAGAGTCCTTAAGGAAAATATTCTTACTAAGACTCACCATGAAATCTTCACAGGAGCTCCTGAGAAAACATGAACCATGATGCTATCTGCACGAAACATCCTCCATCTCTTAGCCCTCAAGACCAGAGCAAATAGCACCATCTTATCAGCTCTCTAAATATCTTGCCACCATGGGCTGGGTAAAGAGTATTAAGTGAAGGATTAGGCAAGGCACTGATGAAGCTAGAAGCAAGAACACTGCAGCATCGCCTTGTTCCTTCAATTACCTTGCTCAGTAATCATGCATTATGAGTCAGGGTTTCTAACAGAAAAAGCCCTGAGATGAACCCCAGGAAGAGATGCTAAGGTCTCTAAAGTCATAGATGAATCCCAGAGGCACCAGGGAGAATGTATATGGTTCTTCTCAAAACAAGAGGCAAAGCCTACAGAATCCTCAGCTGAGTAATCAGTTTGTGGTGTAGCTGCTCATTGCTAGTAACTAAAAAAAAAGGCGCAGTTGCACTGAGCTATTTAACTCTTTTCTTTCCTTCCTTTGGGAAGCTGTATCCTCAGCAAGATGATGCATACACGCAACTTGAGACCAAAAGGCTAAGGAAAGAGGATGTTAACAAAACTACATATAGACATCAGAAAAACAAACAAAAAACAAAAAAACAAACAAAAAAACACTATTATTTCAGAAATAGCTGCATAATTCAGCTTTAAATACCATACAATAAAAAGATATGCTGAGAAAGAAAGGGTAACTAGCATATAGAATTCACATCACTTTTTCTCATAAGATCTGTCCATTGCTATTATGTGGCACCATAAAAATAAAGTCACCAAGCAAAGAACAAAGTATTATTGGTTTCCACCAGCATGTATAAATATATACATTGAGAATAGCAAAGTCTCAGGGAAAGCATTCAAATATTTTAAGTATACATAAAAAGATACATATTTTGTCTATAAAAGGATGCAATAGGATAGTAAACATCTAAGGAATTCTTAGGACAAGCAAGCAGAGATGATTAATTTTAACAGCAACTCTACCAAAAAAGCCTGAAATGCTTAAAAAAAAATAGCCCAAAATATTAAGATAGCTAAACTGTGGTAAGTTTTGTTAATCTGTTTGCTTTATATAACAAAGAGATTTATCCTGAAAAACAACTGAAGTCTCCTTCCCCTGTTCTCTTTTTGCATTATAATGGTACCATTCAATTATGCAGCATATAATGTTAAAAACTTTATATGCAATTTAACCATTGTCTGCAGTCCTTGTGGCTTGAATAAACTGCCTAGTAAATTAATGACACTTCTTAAATGCTATAAAAAGCCTGCAGCCATTTTCCCAGTAATTTGTATAAATCATCCATCAATGAAAATAGGTCTTTCATTTCATTCTCAAAGACTGTAATGTCCTGCACTGCAATTTTGAGTGGCTTTAATCATTGTAAATCTATTTATGAGACTATTTGATAGTCTCTCCACCCAGAATTGTTAGAGGAAAAGATATATTTCTATACTTTAGGACACAAAAATATAGATACTTCCTGGGATTTTAAAGGCTTCTTTATGCAAAAGGCCTAAAGAGTTCCTTTTAGGAACAAGGAATAATCTAACAAAGACCAAAACCACTGATTACTATTTAAAATTTTACAGTGTGTAGGTTTTTTCATTCTCTCTTTCCACCATGCAGAAAAATTTAGGTAAACATTTCTCTATTCCATACAGTCCCGTTTCCTGCATGTAGCTCTCTCTCATCTTTCTTCAACTCATTAGAAGACTGTCTTCAAGATTTTTTTCTTTTGCACAGCTAGAAATATCAGGAAAAATCAATGTAATTTCTGCAAAGTAACAACTGCCTGAATCAAATGTGTGTTATAGCACCTGAATAAAACCAAAATGGTAAGGTAAATGAAAGCACACATTCCTTGGTCCAGAACACCAGCCAAAAGAGGATGTAAATGGGAAGATGACATCTGGGCATTTTTATAACTCCCTCATTTTTAAGTCATGTTCTGGAAGCTGTGATAAAGCCACCATTTCATCTTAAGCCACTTTCAGCTTAAGAGCTGTTCAAAACAACATTCTTTGAAAAGGGGGTAGCGACTGTGAACCATGTACTACTGATGAAGATGAGATGATCACAAAGTGGATTGTACTACCATGGCAATGGATTTACTAAATTCCCTGCAAGGACTAAAGCCCTCACCAAAGCTCTTTAAAGGAGCTGAAAGACAGGTTTGCAAAAAAGCCCTAGTGAAATTTATAATCATTTGACAGTGCTTCTTGTTAATTAGCTGATGCCTCTAGGCCCCAGGTTTGGAACTGCTGTGCTTCCACCTGCGGTGATTTGGCGAAAACACTGCTCCAACTTAATTTCATAGTGTAAAATTGTCATTATGAAAATCAATGTCTCACAAACCTCTGTGGTAATCTGCATACATTTTGCTGATACGGGCTCAGTATAGGCCCCGTTAAATCAGATAGAGCAGCTGAAGGCAAGTTCAATCACCTAATCAATATATATTACCTTGGGAAAGTTGCCACCTTAGCTAGGGGGAGTATTTTTTTCCTTGCTTGCAAAGAGGAGATAAAAGCATGAGAGTATGAAAACTATTAGCAGTAAAACAAAAAGAGGGTAAGGACAGGACCAGCAGTGGGAATGGAGTTGTAAGGCCTCTGAAGTACAAACTGAGCCCTAGGATCTGTCTCATTGCAGTAACTTGGTACAATACAGCATCCATGCTAATATAGATAGTCAGGCCCTAACTGCTGTGTCAGTGTTCAGAGCCCAGCTGGTCTGGTGGCATCAGTGGAACCAGAAAGCAGCACCTTCCTCTCCCCCATGTTAAGTTCCTTCCTGGGCCCAGAATTCCATTTTGAAATCCAGAGTATTCAGGAGAGCATTTAGGAACAGAAGCCTGACTTTGTCTCATGGCTGTCATGAGAAAATATGTTGAAGCTTCTGTGGTTGCCACAGGAGAAGGGATGGCAAATACTGGGAGCAAGGGTGAGTAACAGTGTAGAAACTGTCTTTCTGCACAGCTATTGCAAACCACAAAGGATGAAAAAAAAAAAAAAGAAAAAAGAAAAAGGAAAAAAAGGGGAGGGCCAAAAGTACAGGCCTTCTGTACACTGCATTTTGAGACAAAGCATTTTCATTTGCTTGCAAATAGTCAGTAAGCACTATTGGTCTCATAGGTTAATCAAAATGCCCCTTCACCTCTTCCAATGTCTCTAAAAACCTTGCAGTGCACACGATCCCTGTTCCTAATGCTGTGCTTGTTCTCTACTCCAACTTGAGCAGAACTTACATAATTAGACACAGAGAACAGCTTCTAACTAGGGGCCTATATTTACACTGTCTTTACACTAATGCACCTTATACTATGATGGAACCATATATGACAGTTAACACATTTTACCAGACAGGATGCAAATTAATGAACTAACTGCTTGTATACTTATTTTCAAAGGAAACAGAAAAGAGTATGGGGGTAGCGTTCACATACACACATTATCTGTCATATCCAGGTCAAAGAGAAGCCTTAAAAGTCCCTGAATTTCCACAACTAAAAAGCTCAAAAGAAGAGAAGAGGAGGGAAAAAATAAAAACAGGATCATACTGCTGTCAGAAAAGTCTAATAATTTTCACTAGCTAAGGAGCAGAGAACAAATATAGATTAATAGCACCTCTTGGGATACTAGCTGCAACAACAGAACACAGCCTGTTCGACAACTTCAGTTTTATTTATCCATTTTCAGTGTGGCTTCCCTTTCCTGGAGGGTGATTTCCTTGCGATTCCTTTGTTGCGCACGGACACAGCAGACAGAAACAACCCCAGTGCAGTCCAGAGGGTGGGTTACCCTATATTGTCATCAGCAAGAGGATCATCAGATACCTCTACAGTTCTTACCCAGGTCTCTGACACTGTGCCTTTCTTCTGCTTGAAGAGAAATATGCCTCGTTATTAGGTAAAATCATAGCAAATCCAAGAAAAGGAAACTTTCAGCATCCACTTTAACAGGTAGAAGGTGACACTGAGGGCAAGGGAAAAGCAGAGGATGCCTGAAGATGGCAGAAGTTGATGAGAGATGTCCCTAGGATCAAACACTGGAGAGAGATTTTTATACAGTTTGTTGGCTTAGGAGAGAGCTTCAGTTATTTATTGACATTTCTTCTACAATTATAAATAAACAATCAGGGCAGACAAAACTCTTTTTTTTTCACAGTTGTGAATTTATTCAATCTACTTGGTATGTGCCCTCCTTGCGAACAAGTATGATCAGAACCTGAGAGTCCTGTGGAACTGTCTCCAGACAGGGTACAAGATTCTCCTGTATCACCTAGCATTTCAAATTCATATTCACTCCAGCATGGTCTCAAGTAATTCTTCTCACTGGAAAAAATACTTGCACGACCTTGAGGAACCAAGTCTTACAGCTTCTTACAGCCCTGTAAGAAACTGTTTAAAAGAAAAAAAGTCCATGGTCCCATCAGCCCAAGCTTAACACAGGTTAACACTGCTGAGGACACAAAGGCCTCGGAGCCCTTCATCAGCAGTGTCTCATGACATATAATGCTGAGAAAGAAAGTATTGAAGGGAACCAGATTTTATCAGCTGTCCCATGACTCACAGTAGGTTTGTCCCCAAGACAGAGTACAGAACTCAAGATATCATGAAAAGTCACCAGAGCCACAAATTATGAATCATGTCATTCCCTTCCTAAAAGGAGATGCAGAACAAATATATCTACTATTAATAAAGGCAATAACTCCCTCAAGGCAAAGTACATTCCAAATTATTTAAAACACAAAAGCATATGTTCATCTTCAACAGACCAATACTGAACCACGGCCATGTCTCCAGCTATCACCCTGACTCTCTGTGCTCACAAAAGAATTTGGGAAGTATTGACTATGAAGTTTCAGCCACAGATGGCATCAGCCACTATCCTGGATGTTTCACCTACAAGCCTATATTGGAGTGCAGCAGGAAGAAAAATCCAGGGGCCACACACACTGTTAGAGCCACAGTTAAGAGCTGGACTGTCTCTTTGCAGTATTTGAATCCACTATTGACAGCTCAACTACATCACAAAACAGGATGGGTAGCAGTCCTGTAGCTCCAGTTACTCTTTTCCTCCAAGAGGAAGGCAGCAGTGGGCAACTCTCCTCCTCCTGCTAAAGGGCAGCAGTGAGGACCTTTGGAGTGAGCAATAGGCTACTGGTGTTGAACAGACACACACAGGAGAGAAGATGGAAAACAAGAACTGGAAGAAAAGATGGATGAAGAGGACAGAGAAAAATTTTAAGAAATCCAGAAATTGAGCTGAGCAGATGTAAGACAGGTGGAAACTTCCCTTTTGCAAAAGAACTGGGGCTGAATGTCCCGTTATGTCTCCCAAGAAATGAAAAGTAACTCCTAAGGTGGCATTTTAGACAGACTATATCAAACAAATTTTACGAGAATTACAGAAAACTGACACTGAACAATAAATTCTCACTGGAAATTTAACTTTCAAAGTTAATTGTGTTAAAGGTCATGGCAACATGGAATGTAATGTTTTTCAGGAACACTTTCAAAAACAATTTTCATGGTGTCAGAAGGGTGACAATTATGAAAATATAAATTTAAATTTTGATATTTATCATTCATTCACTGCACTGACAAGCAGATTACATTATGTAATACGAAAGATGCTTGAGCTACTTTAGAGTAATCTGATCTCATCTGCACAGATATAAATCTGGCTAACTACTGAAAAAAGAAAAATGAGATATGCACTTATGCTAGTGAGCGCGTCCATTTCTGTATGTGCTTGAGTGCAATATATACAGTGTCCTTCTTTTCCCTCAAAATTTTTATTTATTTATATTATTAGCATGCACTGTGAGCCATAGTCTCTTGTCTTGTGTCTTCAAAGAAAAAACACCTACATAGGTATTAGAAGATCTCTCCATCAGCTCTGGAGAAAAGGAAGATTCATCACCAGCTAGACATGGAAAATGCATGGTTTGGAGAGCTGTGAGAGCGATATCAAGCCCGCGTGCCTCAATTTCATCTTATTTCTGTGAATTTGTCAGCAGCAGAATCTCTTAACTCAAGCAAGTAATTTTCACACAACTAGAATTGGCCATTAATGTTTGTGTGTGCTTATCTGGACACTAAAGAAATATTTGTTTTCTGGAATAAACACTTATGAAGCATCTAGATTAGAAAGTACAAATATATTGGCTAATTTGAACCAAAGGCAGTGAGTCCTCCCAAATTAAACACTCAAATGAAAATATTTCCAAATACAGCAATGAACTATAAATGCAAATCACACAAAGAGGATAGACTCATGTTTAAAACATAGGAGTGAGAGCTATTAGATCTTGGTTTCCCTTCCTAGTTCTGATGCTTGTCATTTCCTTTTGATCTTGAGTAAATTATTTATTGTCAAGACTTAAATTTCCCCAGATTCAAAAAGAGGCCATTAGACTCCCTAGCTCAAAAAAGCAGTGTTGTAATAATTAATTCATTATTCTTTGCAAGATACTCTAGAATTATTAGAAACTGCTACAGAAATGCATACTATCAGAGCTATACTACTGTCTACTGCAATTCCCAAAATAACTCTGCATATATCTTGTACGGATTTATAGTATTCTCAATTCAAGTCAACGATACCTTGAGTCTTAGGCCAGTACCTTTTTATGAAGGTGCAATGTGAAGGAAGGAAAATCATCCAATCTTGAAAATAATACCACTTCTCTTTGCACTAGCCTACTCTTACCATTTCTTTCAGTACTATATTATACACACATTAACTATTACAACAACAAGCATATGGAAAAAATGATTGCTCAACTACATTCAAGTGCTGAATAACAAAGAACCACTGTAAATTCTGCAAATGAAAATCAATGGGCTAGCCCAAGTCCCACTATAAATAGAGACATGACCAACATCATTTGCCTCATTAGAAAAGCAGTAAAGAAAAATTTTAAAACTGGCTTTTTCAAAGCGCAGCGTGTTTTGGATTCAGTGGTTGGAAAAATCACCTTTTCAAAATTAATCTGTTTGCTTAAGACTGAGACAGATCTTACAGGTGTCTCCGACAGTCAAGATCATTTTTATCCACTTGCTCATGTAATGGCAAACGTAATTGTATCTGAGAATTGCAGTGCCTTTGCTGTAAGTGCACAGTGATCAGCTGTCTCTTAAAACACCTAGTCGGGTATTTACTAGACAGTGCTGGACATCTCATCACTTGCATATTTTCAAGATAGCTGCTTCAACAAATTAGGGGTACAATTCCAGATTCCTGTCTCAGACTAACTTGCATGTGAACAGGAGTGAAAAGTGATCATAGGTGTCTTGGTACATAAGCATATTTGCCTAATGACAGGATGAATTAAATTGGAATCGGTGGGAATCCTGGTTTTGAGGGAAACCATTCTTGCAGACAACTTATTTAGTAACTTTTAAAGATATATATTCCATAGCACATCAGACTAATACAATTAAGAGCCTGTAAAAGCCCCATTACCTGTTGGTCATCTGGAGTCCATATGCCACAGGTGATCTGACTCTCCAGGTTTATTTCTGAAGACCAGTGTCTTTGCCCACTGACTGATCCGACCAGCACAAATCCATCTCTATAGGAGATAAGTGCTTGAGTCCCATCATGGCTCCACGTAAAGTCACTCACCTTAAAATTTTAATGATAAGAAAATAGATATAATGGCTATGTAGTAGTTCTGCACAGAAACAGAAAGACCTACTGGCAGTTTTCATAATCTATAATATAATCATAGGGCTTTTTTAAACGAAAAAGCTAACATAATATCAATGCAAGACATAATAACACTTTCTTAAAAATATTTTTTACACAAATGGATGGGAGTTAAAAATAGATTTAGAAATTTGACGTCTTCATTGTACCACCACGTATTGAAAAATAAAACGTTTCCATAAAACTAGTGATTGGAATGCTGAATAGATATATTAGAAAAAAATGTATATTTTTCAAAAAGAATGGGTGATTCAGTCTCACTTAATACTTAAAAGGAAGGCAAAAGAGGACTTCAATACCACTGAAGTTTTCTTGCTCACCGCAGAACTTACAATTTCAATATCTCAAAGTCTGAAATGTCAAATTCTGAAAGTCAAAAACAGTTGGATAAAAAAATCAACATTGTAAAGTGTCTTTGTGACACTTCTTTCTTTCAATAAAGAAATGTTTTGTTTTCTTTCATGCTTTCCTAAATGTATACAGTGCTATTCACCTTCCTCTTCATTTTTGTCTCTCAGGACTTGACCACTGGTGACTAAGAGAAAATATTCATACCAACCTGTGCCCCACGATCATTCACAAGCTCCACAGACCATCTGCCTTCATATTGTATCCAAACAAATATTCCTCCATCTGCATCACAGGTTGCTAGTTTCTGAAATGGTTCATTCCATCTCACCAGCACAACCTAAAAACATTTCAAACAAAAACAGCATTACCAAAACTGTATATGTAACATTTTTACAAGAATCAGTTAAATAATACCACAGAACAAATAATGTCACATTTAAATTCTAAATAAGACCTTCAAAATAGTGATTTTCAGCACACCATCAGGACACTCTCAAGAAACAGCTGAACTCATTGTCTTGTGGTTGTCAGGCAGTGCAGAATCTCTCACCACCAAGCCTTTTTGGAAGGCATTGCACGCTTAACAAGAACATACTATACATTGCAACCTAGGACTTCATTATGGAAACAGCAAACCAAAGGCCCCATATAGATCATTCAACACCTTTTCAAATGATTTCCCTCATCATAACAAAGGCTATCAGGATTGTAGGTCAAATTCTGAACTCTGATGACTTGAAGAGAAGTTGAATGCACTGAGACTAGAATGTTTGACTACGCAAACCAACAGTTTCATGAACAAAATTTTAGAGTTCCAAATTACTAAAATATAAAAATTTCTCAAAAATGTTTGAGCACACAGAGAAAACATTATAAAAGCACATAGGTCGAAGTTGCACTCCATGTCTTCCCTCTAAACAAGACCACTACAGATACTTCAAAATGCTCTTTAGATTACTCACATACAGACAGATAACTCACATATATAGCGCCATCGCTTCATCTACACTGAGACAAAATGCAACTTTGTAATTGTATTCGCCAGTGATGCCTGACAAGATTATAAAAGAAATGAAGAAAGCACCAGCAGTAATGCAAGGATAATATTCTAAGATCTTGATCTCTGAGGACTGAGAGTAGCTATGGCTGAAAATTACTCTAAGTAGAGCTGAAGATGTTATCAGTACTGAAAGTCAAAACTCTAATGCCTAGATGGGACATCTGATAGATACAACAGAATAATTTGCTAGAATAAATCACCAGAAGAACATAGCAACAAAAGATAAAACTATTTGCTCAAATAGTATCGTGGTTTTTAATACCAACAAAGGTGCTACACTCAGTCTTAAAATGCCCTTTTTTCTCTGGCAAAGATTCAAGATGAGCATATGATTTTATAGATTACACATACCTGCTGACTTAATGATATAAATTATGGATAAAGTGACAACCGTTAAATTGATGCAGCTTGTCTCTTTGCTGTTTTAAATAGGATCCTTACTACAACTTGAAGATAAATTTTGATTCAAATTTTACACTATCCATATTTTTTTTGAATTTGATAGAACATCCAAGGATACATTTAAATGTAAGCAAGATTAATTAGATCCATATTCCAAAATCTCTGCCTGGTGAGCTACAAAGGTCAAAATAAACTGTTGGCTTTGTAAAGTAATACGTTTATTATCCTTAATTACAGATGAAACAGAGATTTAAAATGCAACTTTTTAAAGCACGAAGCAAATATAATCATTTTATGAGGTCATTTTAAAGACGTTTGTGATTTACAGTTAACATATGACCACAGGTGCTAACTCTGCAATTGCTTTAAGTATCTCCAATTTCATTTTAGGACACTTAGCATACATGAAGCTGACATAAAGCAAGTAAGAAGGACTGTCCAAAGCATTAAGATGGCTTTCATGTTGGCTAAAATACGAAATGTATGAAAATATGTCCCATTGATATCACATTTAAATAATGCATCAACTTTGTACTAGCTTGCTGCAAAGAGGCATTTTACTGCTCAGCCATAAATCCAAAGACATCATTACTTTCACTAACAGCTTCAGCTCACAAAGGCCCCATTTTTACTTCTGTTATTTTTATGGTTCCCAACATGCCAGCTTAGCATCTTCACATAGCTATTCAGGACTAAACTGATTAATCTTGTGTTGAAATAGAATTTTTATTGTTTTATTTTCAACTTCATTTTGGTGGATTAAATTTAATTAACAAGGTGCTAGCAACTCTCCCCCCAGAAATGACTGAATAAATTAATGGTATGAACAGAGCAGAACAGGAAAAGGACGTAATCTTTGAAACCCATTCTTGACAAACTAAGGCTTTTTCTAAGCTGTAACTTTCAAACTAGACATTAAAAAAATATTAAGTTTATATACAAAGCTTTTACTATTCTTTCTTTTGAAAAAATCAAAACCAGCCATCAATGCTGGAGCTCCTCCTGTACGCTAGGACTTTAAATGTCATCCCCTTGCAGAAGAGAGATGTTTAAGCATCTGCATCCACTATAGCCCTAAATTTGAGTGAATAATGACAACACCACACTTTTATCTTTTGCTCTTTTTACTTTCTAAAAGTACAGGGTTATTTATCAATAAAAGACATATTGTACAGAAATCATCATGATTTCATAAGAATATATATTATTGTGTAAGAAAGCAGACATAATTCACCAAATGAAGCAGAAAACACACAACTTCACAAAATGCTCAACCTTCTGCTTCAAATTTTTCTTTTCCAAAGGTGCTGAGCCCATTAATGCCAAACAAAAACCCATGCGAGAGAGACCAATGCCCAAAATACAAGCACCGTGGGAGGCATCATATCCACCTCCTACCAAAGGAGGTGTAGTCCCCATTTGATAGCCCTTCCCTGGAAGACCAACTCTGAAGATGCTTCTTTCCATTTTCCCAGTCCTACTGCACAATAACGTTCACTTCTCCATCCTCCAAGGCTTTTATTAACAGCAATGTACAAGAAAGAAAGGAGCCGCAGGTAGAACAAACTCTTCTCCATCTTTTCCAGTAATATTTAGGTCATTTGCAGTCTAACAGACGTTCATCTCAATTACTCAGCACAGAAACATTTTCCAAGATATAAGGGACTAACTGCCAAGCTCTGCTAGCCCTCACCAACTCAGCAGTTGGAAACCAAGTAGTGCAACTTATTACCAATAAATGTTTCTTTATAGTTAAATGTTCCAGACCAAGTAAATTATCTAAGCTCACAAAAAATACAACCTTTTCTAGACCTATTTTAGATCTCTAATTTCTTCTATTAAAAAGACTTCTCTAGCAGAAATATTTAAAAGAAGTGGCTAAATACAAAACTGTAGCTTGATGCTAAGAGCATTTATAATATTAAAAACAGGTTAATGCAAATAATACTTTTTTGTTTTAATTTGTTAAAATATTAATTTTGAGATTGAGAAAGGAACATTCTGTAAAAATTTCAAATACTTCAGTTTAGGAAATCTGAAATGCATGTAACCTTTTCTTATCTAGCATTTTCACTTACGAATTTTCTCCTGGAATTTTTATACATATATTACAAATATTGAATGATTATCATACCTTTTTTAAAAATAAAGAATTAAACAACAATCTGAATCTTTCTTTCTAAACAGACAATTTTTGTGAAAATATTATTTTCATTAAGTTTCATTTTTAACCAAATACATTCATTGTAAAAGTTTTGATTGGGTCTAGAGAGAACCAAGCCACCCACTCAGACCATGAAGGCACCTGCAGCCTCCAGCGCATTCCCTTATCCTCTGGTACCTTAGATTTTACCCACTGCTGGTCAACAAGACAGCAGTTGGTGAAATCCAGGCCCCTGGAAGTCAAGCAATCAACACAGATGGATTACAAACTTCATTACGCCTGGAATTAGTTGTCTTTTCTTATCATCTTGGATATCTTTAGGCTATCTTCCTTCCAGTCTCTTCAGATATGTCAGATATGTTCTTATCTAGTCATCTTGGCTGATTTTTTTTGTCCTCAACGTAAAAAATCTGCTAACGTATTAAAAGAGAAGCCAATTAAGAGAAAATATTTTTAACTTAATTTTGGGAACTAGCCTACATGGATATGTTTCCTTATACAGTATTAAGTTGAAGACATCATTATTCTTACGAGAGGAATGAGGCATCATCCTATTTCAGATATAATGAGATGGCTGATCAAGTTGCCTGAGGATGCTGTATTTCCAGTCTATCTAATGCAAAAACAAAAGGTTTAATGATACAAGATAATGAGGACTTCCAAAATGCTCATTAAGAAAAGATTGCACCCAATTCTGATCAGGGCATGCAATTTGAAACCACAAACCTTCTGGGGTTAGACACCATCACTCCCTGCAGCTTGGAAGGTTAAATCAAAGAAACTGTGGATTGCCCCATGCTCTCTGCTGCAACAGGGCTAGCTCATTATCCATCCTCGTTTGTACCAACCATTTCTGTTCCACTCCAAGCAACACGGACTCTTACAGGGTCAGTGGAAAAGACATTGGAAGCCACTACAGTATCGTCTCACACTACAGACCAGATTTCTGTTATTTCCCCTCTTCAGCTATTTTCTTTCACACAGTTTGACCTCTCTATATGTCCTCGAGCAACACTTTTTAGATCACATTCCACTCCTCACTTCCCTTGAATTTCACTGCTCCTGTTTAATAAAACATGTACATTTTAATTTGTTAGTCCCCGAATTTCCCCATTTTCTCCTCCTGCCCAAGACCTTCTAAATAAAACACTGGGTTATTAAAATTCAAAATTCTACTTTAAAACATCTACAGTCAACTACAAGGAAACTGTGCATTCACTATCTGTGTTATAGACTAACCAAGAATGAAATAATTGATACATTTTGTAAGAGAACTCTAGTTATTTCTTAGACACTCCCACAGAAAGACCATCCTCCAGCTAGCGATGTTACTATTTATTAAAGTTTAGACAAGGAATTTTGAGGAATTGCATACTTTTCAAAGCACAAATGTGATTTATAGCAATTGTAACTTCTTCCCAACAGAAGGCAGATCATGATTTATATTCATTACACAAATACAGCCAATTTCATTAAATTGTGTTTCATATTTTATGATAAAACACTAGCCTGCTTAAATTTGCAGCATTCTAGGAGCTTTTGTCATTCCTTAGTTCACCGCAGATTTTGGAGGAGATGGCTGAAAATATATTAATCAACCCTTTAAGGGCAGAAGTCCTTCATCCAAATACCACAGAATATTTACTACTGAAATCTCATCTCTGTGGTTCTTAAAATATAAGGTATATAACTGCTACAGTGGTGAAGGACAAACACCTAGAGAAAATAAGCATATAAAGAGCAAAAGCAATTAGTTCCTAGAGTTCCACATCAAATTTAGAATGAGATGATAGACTTTATTACAGAAAGGGAACTACACCCACTGTAATTGCATTTCTTTCCATTTCTATTCTCCTTTCATTTTATGAGAGAGCAGGCATATGCTATGAAAGATACAGGTGGTCTTCAACACTGATTTTCACTTGGATGGAGATCTGCTAATATATATGGACTATTGCAGCAAAAGTGAATAGAGAATTCCTTATGGAAAATATTCAAACTCCGCACAGTTAGCTACATACACAGAGAACAAAGCTCCTTTATCTGCCACAAGCACTTCTGAAACTGCAGGTGAACTCTGGGGGTGCACAGGATGTGATCCATTGTAGTCCATTAAGCATATACAGCATTACACATGGAATGCAATTGCTGTCCTTTTTTTTCCCTAATGAATCATATTACATTTTTAGTGCTATTGAGAGTGATGATATGAATCAGTCTTCAAGCACTGAAGGCAAAAGACTTGACTGTACTGAAGTCAGATACAGAGAAAGGAATGAAGGAGGTGATGCAGCATAACGCCTCCGATAGCAGAGTGTTAGTTTCAGTAATTTGAAGACTTTCTTCCAATCCTGTACTTTTAAGAAAGTATTTAATTTGCACACTCGATAGAGATTTAAAACAAAAGCCAAAAGGCTGCAACTACAAAATGAACTGTTAGTCATCTCTAACAAATTTTATAAAGGTGACATTAAAACACAGCAGAGAGATACAGTTGATAAAAGCAAAACAGAAACAGAATGACTTCAGCTTTTAAAAGAGTGTATTAGGAGTTGAAACAAAGCATTAAAAAAGGGAACTGGAAAAGGTATCTAGAATCAGAGTATCATCTATCTGCTGTATTGAGCAACCGTACTATGCAATCACCTGGTAAGGACACCGAGCCCCACTCACATTTACAAATAAACGTAAATCATGCACATAGTGCATATACACATGCAGCAAACCAGGCCATCTATGGTTTATTAATGGCAAAGATGAAGGGATGAGCAAGTATATGTACCAGGGAAAAAAGATGAGTGCACTGAAGGGAACAGAAGTGAAACGTAAGAGCAAATGGTATCAGGTATCACGTTTATGTGTTAATACAGTCCAGTGTGTGTATAACATAAATCTGTATCTCCATAGCGTGTGTGTATATACATACATGCATACATGTGTATATACATTACATACCTGTGTATGTGCATGAACACATATCCCTACTTAATCCTTAAGTAAACTGTGTCCATTTTGTACATTTGTTGGCAGGAAGATTTTAAGGCGATTTTTACAACAAAAACTGAAAACAGCAGTGACAATAGGCGCCCCAACTAAGCTGTAGAGTCGTGGTAAAGAAATCACTTTTTCCTCACTGTACTCGTCACTACATATAACGAGTGCTTTGTTCAAAATCAGATTTCATGAATACCTGGACACCAGAACCCTATTCTTTTTACATAATGATTACAGTTCAATCTTGGCCTCCCCAAAAGAAAACTTTTTCCATTCTGAACATTATGCATGAATAGGAGAAATCTTTTTTCAAGTTACAGGTCTAATAAATAAATAAAAAGACTAACACTGAATAAACTACATAATTAAGAAATACAGAGTATTTCCTGCCTTCAAGTCCTTACCCCTTCTGTTAAGCAGACTTGCCTGGTTAGCTCCATTATCCTGACTAAAGTCTCACAGCATATGTTGCAAAAACACCTGGCAGGACACATCGTGCTCTGGAACTGGTACAATATGCACCTGGCAAAATGAGCCAGAAAAACCTGGAAGGCCTAGAAGATCTAAATATTAATACCTCAAAAATAAAAGCTATGGAGTTCTTTTCCTCTAATTTCTCATATACTGCTTGCAATTCTTCTCACTTTCATCTTCAGTGATGATCTTCCCTTTTTTCCCATGACATCAAGATAATTCTCTCCATTGAAACTAGGTTCAACCCCAGACATGAAGAGCATTATCTAAGCATTCTTCCTACTAGTAACACCAGACCAAAAACCTAGCAGATATGGTAGACAGCTAGTCTACTTCTCTAAGGGTGGAACTCTCACATCTTACATTCCTTCTTTTCTTATATTGCATTATCTGATGATACACTCACTCTTTCATGCACACAAATTGTTAAGTGCTCTGCTTTACATACATAACTGTCAGTTTCCAAGCTACTGTAGACATAAAGGAAATATTACTAAGGAAAAAACCTACTACCATGAATAACAAGCCCCGTGCTGCAGCTAGAGAACTGCAAATTTAGAACAGTCAGTGTCTAGATATCTTGCTTTCTTTCCCCATCTTTCATCATTTTTGTTAAGCACAACAAAGTGAAGTCATAGATCCTGCTGAAGGGCGCAGAAAAAGTTCTCAAATGTCAGAATGAAGGCACGTGAAAAAGAGTCAGGCAGACCATTTCACGGTTGTGTCCATTAAGGAATCTACAGAAAGAACATAAATCCTTAGAACAGATCAGGAATGAGCTGTACCTTAGATATACTGGCATATTTGGTTAAATGTGTGAGGAAAGGTTGAGATAGGACCAGAACGATATCAGTAGTCAAAGACTGAACCTCTAAAAAGTGTTTACAATTTATATATGCTCTTCTTTATGCCTCAAGAAAGTTCTGTGGGACAACCTGCACACTAAGAGGTTCATCCCACGCAGCCACTTCTGCAGGAGAAAGATGCTGGGAATCCTTTTCCTGACTTCAAAAGAGCTTTTCTGAGCTCTCCAAAATCCATCACGTGGCGTTCCGCAGCTCCCCGCGACAGTGAGGAGACCTGAAGAAACTGATGCTCTCACAGAATTAGGCCCTAAGTTAATGTTTTACTATTCAAGACATTCCTGGGAAGAAACTGAGGAAAAACTGCCAACGCACACGCGTCTTCTGTCGGTGGTTAAAGGATTTGAGTGCTTTGAAATGCAGACTTTTCTCGATTGCCAGGAAAAAAAAAAAAAAAAAAAAATTCAAAACGTTTCTTCAATCTCAATACTAAGAAAATTAGCTTTCTTCCTGGAAGGACTGAAGCAGCCTCCAGATATCTATGCGGACCACAGGGATGTCCTTTACCACCCCTCACCACTGCCAGCGGCACTGCTGGGGCCCGGAGCGGCTCAGCTGCTACCTCTGGCAGCGCTTCCTGCTTCCACTCTTACATTAAAGGACTGCTGCCACTTTCTGCAGGGTTTTTTTCTCTCTCCACATAAAAAGTATCTCTGTCAGCAACTGTCATCTTATTTTTTCTGATCCTTGAAAAGTAGTTTCAACTTCTGCGAATACTATTTAAACGAATTCACGTGAGCGATAACAACAACTACTGAGTACCTACTTTTGAAAATACAAGCAATTCTACACAAGGACCAAATCTGAATAGCTTTTTTATTTTATTGGAAATAAAATCTTATGATATATTGTTATCAATAAGCTAAGTGTGACACCAGTGCCAGCTGGAGACCTAACCTGGCTCTAGTTGGAACCACAGTAATGCTGGACAAGCAAGGCAGATGCTGTTCACTGAAAGACACACATCCAACACAGGGCCTTCCTCCGACCACAGCCTCCTCTGCAGCCTTCACCTATCACATATGCCTAGCTCTTCTGACTGAGTTTTAAAGAGGCTCAACTGAGGTACCTAATCGAAGAGACTGGCTACCTTCTCTCTGCTAACAGAGCTAGCTGAAGTTCCTTAAAACACGACTGCGCGCTGCTTGTTCACTCCCCCTCTTGCCAGGAGCGCCAGTATGTGAGCAGTGGTTACCCTTAGCAAGCAACAGCATGATTGCTCATCCACGGGGAAGAGCCCTGATGCTCCCAAACTAGTTGTGTTTATTTGCTTTGGAGATGAATGCCACGTGTGCCTATTTTTGAAAGGGATCTTAGGGTTGGCATCCAACCGACCACGCACGCCTATTTTTGAAAGGTGTCTTATGTTTGGCACACAACCCCCCGAAGAAAAGCAGCGTGACCTTTAAAGGCTCTAGGGGATGAATTTGGCAAATAGACAACTGCAATAAACACTTGTTTTGATAACTACTTTGGGGATACAGTGTACTTAGTGCGAATAAGGAGCTTTTTAAAAATACCTAGACTGTCAACATCTCACTGAATGCATTTAGGAGCTTTGATAGTAAACTGCCAAAACGAGTGCTCAAAAAGGCTCTAAAGCTTTACAAATCTCCTTACATTCCGTAAGTCGTACACTTAATTTTTAAGAAATACACCTACATAGTGTATTAATGCCAGTGCTGAAAGGATTTGCCACTTCACCATTTCTCGCATTCCCCGAACACAAGCCACGTCATCTGAGCACCTATCTTAGAGGCAAACATTCCCAATACCGCTCACAGATATCAAAAAAGAGACATTATGCTCTTAAAAAAGAGGTAACTTACAGTCCCTTTCAAAAGGAATACAGCAGTTCCTTTTTTCACTTTGGAAATGCTTTGGAATGGCTGCACTTAATCATGGCCTCAAAGAATTAAAGCTGCAGGAGTCATTTTTAAGAAAACATAGAAACGGTCTATATCCAAAGTATATCCAATAAATGTATTTGGACAGCTGAGCATCTCTGCCATAGCTCATGTCAGAACTGGAAGTTGCAAGTGAGAATAGAAAAGACAAGTAATAGGAACATAATTCAACAACAAGACGTTTGGCTACAAATCTGCATTTGAGCAAAATTTTCAACAACTCTTTCAAGCACTGTTAGAGAAAGCAGGTGTCATCAGAGAACAACTAAGGCAGGAAGTCAGTCCCCCCTGCTACGCAGAGCAGATCGGTGCAGTTCACTCTCTGAAGGGAGACTGGCAGCAGGGGCCATTTCTCCTCCCATCTTGGTGACCGGAGCGCTACACGGGTGCAGGGTATGGTCTGCTTTTGAATCCCTTTCCTTCACAAGGATGTTAAATCCCCAAAGCATTTTCATAAAAAGGCATAGAAAAGCATTTCCATGGAAAAAAATCTTCTTTAGAGCTCTATCAGGCTTACTTCCAGAAATATACTCCAGGCACCCCTACTAACATACTAACAGGCACCCAACTGTCACTGCCTCACAGCAAGGGTCTTGCTCTCCTTAGGCCCTTCTGCAAGGTACTTCTGCTTTATTGCCCACATGCACTTTCTAGAAGAGCACAGGCAAGCCCAAGTTCACTGAAAATAAACCAAAACTGAACGTTTGGAGGATTGTTATTTAAGGATAAGCAAAGGTTAAAATAGCACTTTCATCTCATTCCTTTATAAAAAGTGAGATTTAGCTTAGCTTTAGCTTCTGTAAAGATAAAAACACCCCAACACAGGACGGAGACACCACTGTTCTAGCTGAAGCAGAACAACTGTTTTGCCTTAAGATCAAGCTACATAGAGGAGAATGAGGGGAAAAAGAAATTCTAGGCATTCACTGAAGAGCACCATTAAGAAAGGACCATTGCTGCTAAAAATAAGACAGATGCGGTAATAGTGTAGAGCTGGAAATTCCTTGGGTTTGAACATCCAGGGCCAAATACTTTCCAAGAGAAGAAAAAAAAAAAAAAAAAAGGAGAAATTAAAAGGCACCAGGTTAAAAATTCTGGAATTTAGTTTATTTACTAAATTAAAAGTCTAAAATCCCAATGCTCATTCCAAGTAAACTCCTATTTTTCCTGCTTCTACAGTTTAACATTACAGCTCATATGAATTAGGTCGACTTTACAACCTTCACATTTACATTTACTTTTGGGCTATATAAAAGAAGTTGAGAGTAAATCAGTTTCAGACTTTAAAAACAAGAACTAAATGACCCTCACTGACTTCCCTCTTGCATCATCACTGAGAAACCATGCACAATCTTCCAAAAAAGGGGGAGGCAGGTGCCACCTCACCCCATAACAGATTTTCTAAGTTCCTTCTGTTTT
>VZSV01000246.1:630891-683123 GCA_013398735.1 Nothocercus julius | reverse complement strand
TGTAGCAGAGACTATGGTTTCTATTCCCCAGAATACTGTCTGAAACCACACATTATATGTAAAAAGATGCATCACCAACTAATAACAAGAAAACAAAAGGAGATAAGACAGCAAAAAAAGGTTGTTTAAAAACATTGCTACTGAAATAGCTCTGCTCTCCTTTTGCAGCATTAGTTTGCTGGGAATTCGCATAGTTCCTCTTAAATTTTGAAACTTATTTGGAAATGACCCAGGGTAGTAAATTCTGCAAAAAGTCAGAGAAAGGGACTATGACAGAGACATTTTCCCTAATACTCTATTTTTCCAGTATGATTGACAAAATTGCCTGATAAAATATTAATTTAATAGTGCAATACAGTATTTTAATTAGATATATTCATGCACAAGAACATTGTTAAAGAAAAAAATAAATTGCCCTTCCCTAACTTCAAGGGAAACCAATAGACATGTAGTATACAGTGGGTTTTCTTAGAATTGTGCTTGTTAACACAAAAAAGCAAGCAACAAAACTCCTTTACCTTCTGACATTCTCATAAATATCTGAACAGTAAAGGTATCACAAGACACACACTGAATACCTGCCCACAGCAAATTATGGACAAAGTTAATCAGGTAACTCTTCATTTTCCAACTGCCAGCTATCAAAATTGCAACAGCACAGAAATTAGGTGACAGATTATTTAAGTTTCTTGCTGACACATCACCATTAGCATTTGTGGTGACAATTTTATAACTAGAAGTCAGCCAGTGACTTTCTTCATATGCTGTACTGCATAGAAAATATTTTAGCTTGCACCTACATAACCAAAATGACTATAGAAATCCTCCTTAATGCACCTTACATGGGATGTGATTGCACCAACCTCTGTGCAAGCTGTCCTCACAGAGATGAACTTTCTCCATTAAGAACTGCAATAAATATTTGATTCTGTCAGCAGTGCAAAAACAAAAGACCTTAAGAATCAGCAGCAGGCATAAATACAAGTGTTGTTTAAATGTGATTATTTCTCTGACAGCTACAACACTTCAACCTTAATGACCTTTTTCAAACACAAGAAATTTAAAATATTTCAAACTTAAATAAAAGCATAGATCAGTATTTCAAATCGATTAAACCTTTCTCAGATGGTAATAGCTGTGCGCTAATCTAATTAAGGTGAGTTATAAGGTAGAATGGAGATAAATGGCATAGCTGGGCATTTCACTGCTCACCTGGGACTATCTGACTATCCCAAATTCCCAAAGAAATAATAAACCATCATTACTTTGATCAGGAAGCCCAAGCCTAAGGCTTCTTAGAGTCGCATGCAATTACAGAACATTTCTGGCCATCCGAAGAATATCAGTGACTATAAATTAGTTATAGAAATTGAGGTAAGAAAGCATTTGTGTAATTTTTATTTGACTATTTGAACTAACTTTGCATGACCCTCAGACACACTACATCCCTAGTTTTTTTTTTTTTTTTTTTTTTTTTTTTAGGAGAGTGACCAAATTAAACTGAATTGCTTTGCAAATGTAGGACAGCTGCCTTAACCTCCACCAAGAGGCCCCCCGGAGCCGCTGGCAGCTGCATCCAGGTGGGCTCATTTATACGGCTCATTTATATAGCCAGTGGCAATAGGGAGAGCTGAGAAGGTGCCAATATAATTGCTGAGACAGACAGAGTAAAGGAAGAAGCGCAAAATGAAACACGCTCTGCTTTCAAGACTAAAGATGCCAAGGAGGAAAGAGGGAGTGAAATGGGGAATATAGAAAGGTCAGAATAGCCACTCAGCACCACAGCTCCTAAACACAGAGAAAGATCCAAGAAGGAGAATCAAAATGACCAGCAGCTCCCTCAGGGAAGGCAACCTGACAAGGGTTGAGTAAGTGAGCGATAAGGGCCACAGCCATGAACTCGAGGAGAAGCAAGGCTATTTTTAATCACATTGCAAGTCTTGCCTCTGATTCACTGCCCATCACCACGTAGCCCAGTAGCTCCAACAAAGCAGCGATTTTGGCTCTGGGCTGCTGGTTCACCCGAGCCAGCCCGAGCACAGCTCCCAAGCTGCCAAAGCACTGTCCTCTAACACGGGAGCGGACCAACTTCCACAACTGCGCCTGTCCCTCCGCTGCTTCAGAGTTAATTCCCCTTTCTGCAGGAAGGACGGAGACGGTTCTGTGCCACGCACAGCAGCTTGGGAAACAGGGATCAGCTTACCTGGCGCCTGGCTGAGCCGACAGCTCGGAAGCCAAGAATGTTACAGAACATCCTGGATTAACGACACACTAACTACCTCAGCAAAATGACACCAATCTAGTGCGTGACACAGCTGCATGGGAAATTTCATCACAGCTGAGCTGGCCTGCTTGGGTTTCCCTCTGCTGCACTGTAGCAGCTGGTAACATAAAAATGCCCCATGCCCTCCATCGTATTTTCTATGGTTAGGACCACACAAAAGTTCCCCAAATCTGGCAGAATTGCCCCTTGGAGATGTGTTCCACCCTGGTGAACGGTGTGAGAATGCGAGCCTAAACACAGAGCCGCTCATTCTCTCTCCTAGTAAAAGAGAGCGCTGGTTGTTTCAAGTTACCTGTAAAGGTGCGTCTCTTGGACTGAATCTGCTTTGTTAGAACAGGGACGACATGAAACAACTGCCAAAAATCAACTTCTTCATACCCTCAAAAAGCACATAGCTTATTACTATGTGTATATATATATATACACACACACACACACACGCATATATATATTCACACTATATAAATAAGCGCATACACGCTCCTGCATGCTTTCAGCATGCTTCTTGTTTTTCTTCAAAACAAATTAATCTTTCAACAAGAAAGCAAACGCTTTATAAAGAATCCTTCATCTTTTCTCACAGATATATTATTCACAGGGACGGCTGTCATCTAGCTCAGAGTGGAATCACGCTTCCTCCCTCCCACCATTAGCAACCTCGAACATGTATTTAAACATTGTTAAGATTCGGGGTAAAGACTCTCTTTTTCTTCTGTGTTTGTACAGCACATAAAATAGTGGGATTCCACTCTTTAATATAGATTTTCAGGAATGTAAAGTTACAACCATTTTCATAGTGTCTAACATGAATTTAGGTACTTATATGCAGTATCTATAATCAAGAAAGCAATTCAGATAATACTGAAAGCTCCTCAAGGGTATAAGATTCCCACTCTCTGTAGAGTCAATGAGGTGAGTTAGGTGCAAAACCCAAAATTTTCACCTTCAGGAAACAGCCTGAATGTCTACTGACTCTTCCCAACCTTTATTTTTAAATAGTAGCCATTTATTTCTTTTGTAAAGTATCATAAACCCCAGATATGACCACAATACAAGTAGCTAGAAAACCTAATTATATGCAAAACCTTTGGTTTAATATATTCTGGTAAATAAGACATCAGATAACTACCGAGAATTACTCTGCTTGTTATTAAACCACATGGAGGCTGTGATTCAGACTTGAGACCCACAAGCCCACATAATGTGCAAGCAATTGATATAAATTTCTTTCTCACAATTTCAGTGTTAGCTAAGGAAACTCTAAGACTCTAAGAAATGCCAAGTGGTAGATTTTGCAAATGCCACCCTTGCTTTGGCTGACCTGCAGTGCTGCACAGGCTGTATTCAGAACAAATCTCTGTAAGCAGTTTTATCTTTGCTTCCTACAAAATAAAATTTGTCCTAGTTTTGCTACCAATGCAGTTGGCCAAGAGACCAATAATTTTATTTCTATTTGATTTTACAAAGAACACAGGGAGCTATAAGGGGTTCAATCTGTCACACGCATATAATAGGCAAACTATGGAATCCTTCAGAGCAAAAATTACCATTGTTTTTTATTGCTGTAGCATGAGAGCACAAGGAAGCCTCAATCAGAAGAGACCCTTTTATTGCTAGAACTGCACTTTATTAAAAAGGACAGTCCCTGAAGTTTTTAGTCTAAAAGAAAAAGGTAGCCCTGCAGGGAAGTCTGGCTCTTCAGAACCATGTAAAACGGCTGTATTCACTCAGTCGACATACGGACTGCACCACAGTTTGAGAGCGCAACCACTGTGCACCCTGAAGCCATACAGGGATCACCACGAGACTACCAGATTGTTGGCCATAGAACGATAGCTCAGCAAACACACGCTGGACTGTCTAGGAGAACACCTGGCCTCCTCTGCTAGAAATACTAACACAGGTATTGATTACCTTTGGCGCAGAGAGCAGTTTTCAAGGAACTGAGGTAAAATTGGTTTGCTTCCTGGAGACCAAAGAGCAGGTTCTCTGATCCATATCCAAGAGCCTGAGCCAGAGAGTTTGTTAGCACTACATCACTGGAAAGTAATTTTTACAGTTTTGATATTCATCCTTCAGCTCACAAAAACAGAGAGAACAAGAGAGATGAGAAATGTACTTTTTTTTTTTTTTTTTCCTCCTGTAAAATCTTTAAGAAGGTTTCACCAAGCAAAACAGCACATGCTTTCTGCCTCAGGTTACCTGATTGTCTCTTGAGCATCTAGAATATAAGCAAGCAAGTCTGTACTATTCCTGTCATTATTCCCTGATACCATTTCCCTCTTTCTTGTCATATGAAATTCCCAATGCAATCAGCTCTCTTTTCAGGCTTTCTGAAGAACAGGAATTAATCCAGATAGGCACAGCAGAGAAGCAGAGGCAAAGGGCTACTATTTTTTTTTCCTAACAGATAGATCTATTACTTCAGATTGGGCTAAAGAATTTTTTTTTTAGTTTTGTTTTTTCTTTTCTTTATAGTGCCTTACACAATTTTAAGATTTTTTTTTTTAATATTCTTGATGGAGTTTAAAGAATAATAAAAGTAAATACAAATTTCAAGATACTGGCTTAGAAGAAAATGCTAATCCGCACAGTTTATCAAAGTAGAGTCACTAAAAGAGCCACCAATACTGGAATGATGTGGAAAAAACAAGAAAAATAAAACATTATTAAATATTACGGTAAGTAATACGATGGTACTCAGGAAACAATATTTTAAGCCAATTATCAAGTAATGATTCCACAAATGAAAGGGTTAAACTGTCTTCTACAGGAAAAGCTGGAATGAAGCCAAACTTCAGAAATACTTAATACAAATTTTTACATAGCATTAAAAGACATATTGCAGAGATTTAAGAGATATAGTTTTACCAGTAACTAACACAACATATGATTTTCATTTCCTTTTCTTTCTTTTTCTTCTTTTAACAGAACTCCATCACTTTAAAGTCAATATGGTAAGTATGTGGCAAGAAAATAAGATACAGCTCTGTTACATGCGCAGGGCAGGGCTGAATGACCTGTGTCTTTACATAGCTATTATGAACCCACAATCTTTGTGCCTGTCTATATCCTGGGAGCCTAGTTGATGGCTGTCTAGATGGGCTTCAAGCCATTTCCACATTTGCACACAGCTCTGAGAGCCATTGGTCACGACGACGAGCTCAGTGCCGTAGGTCCTCTTTGCTAGATTCATATCTGACCATATTTTCAGAGCACAGTGCAAGAGCAACAGATGAAGTAAAACAGCAGCAGGGTCAATTCACATTTTAAGAAAATCACAGCAGACACATCAGTAGCAGCTCATCAAACAGCTCCATTTTTACATTATGGTTAATATTTCTGAACAGCTAATGACCTTTTTTGGGGGGAAAAAGCACTGATCACATGACATGGATCTGAGTGAATCATGTCATCCTATATAAATTATGGTATCTTCCTCCTCCAAAGAAAGAAAACAGTAGGAGAAAGAAAAGGGATTTTAAGAGTAAGGGGACAGATCACTAATGTGGAGTGAGAAATGGGACCGATGACCAAGTGAAAAAGGCTTTTCTGCAAGTTCAGGACTCTGTGCAGGATCAAGGAGGAGCAGCTGCGCAGACGGGAGCAAGCCCCAGGACACTCGCCCTCGGGACCAAGCTCAGCTGGCTCAAGGCAAGAGACGCAGCTGAGCAGAGAAGCCTCCAGCTAAACATCCCAGGGAGCAAAGGAAACCCTGCCTGACCCACCAGCGCGCTCCTCAGCTCCCTCTGTGCTTGCAGCACGAAATCGCAAAACTGGGTCTCTGAAGACTGATGTTCCTATGGCCCACGTCCCCCTGTGCGCCCAAGCTCAGAGCCTTGGTGCAGGGCACGAGCGCACAGCGGGCAGCCCTGGCTGCTGCATCTCTGCCGGACACGGCCAAGCGCCCAGCGGGGCTGAGTCGCCTCCCGTATCTAAAACGGTCAAGTAGGATGCTTTTCTTCACATCATTTTACTAATTCTAATTACCACGTTTTATGTTGTGCTTGCCATTTGAAGGGCAAATCTTAATTTTTTTTCCATTAACATTTTGAAATAACCTTTTTTTCTTGAGATAAGCTGAAATTAGTTTTTTTTTTTTTTTTTCTCCAATGAAGCTTTCCCTTGTCAAAGGGATTTAATTTCATTAGTCCTTTCAAATATCCCTCTCATACCTTCAAGATCTGCATCCAATATCTTTTGTCTTCTTGAACTGCCCTATAATATCACATCAATTGAAGAGGAGGCACAATTCAGAGCATCTATACACCAATGCTGAATTAAATACATATCCCTGTGAAGGTTACTCTTGGGAAAAATGGCAGGTCCACATGAATTGACTGTCTGATGTCAGTATCCCCGGAAGTATCTGCCAAATTCAACATTTAGTGACAAGAATCACTCCGCACAACTGAAACCTTGATAAAAGAGACGTGTCATTTACTACATATACATATAGGCATGGATGCATATCCAATAAAATCATGCATACTGCATTTATAGCCCCCCCAAAAAGTGCTTTTATATTCAGACAAAACATAGATGCCTTTACACTTGCCTATCAACTTCAATAATTTAACAAAAGACATTAAAGACAATGCTTGCTTTGTCTTTCAGTCCTCAGAAGTGAAATGAACTCCAGAATATAAGTGCAGAAAATGCTTTTGCTGTAATGATATTTTAAGAGACAAAGATCTTACTCATTCACATGATGCACACGTCAGGGTGGGGTGGGGGAAGGGGAAAAAAAAAAAAAAAAAAAAAAAAAGCAACTCCACACTTTCTATGCAAGTTTACAGCATTTACAGCAACACTCCATTCCTGACACTAATACATGTCCAGAATGAGGGGTGGGTACTGCTACCTACTCATTTAATTACTACAAGAGATGCTAAGAACCACAGCTATGACCCTTTGGGCTATTGTGTTCAGCCAGGAAATAGACTGTAGCTCTCTAAATGCAGACATTACCCACACAGAACAGTTTTTAGGACATTGACTAAATGTTTATGTTACTAAGAATCAAAACCAGTTTCACATCTGTTATACAAATACCATAGGAGTTAGATAAATTAACCTCCTAAATAACACTTTACCTTAGGAAGGAATAAGAAAAGCAGCCAGTAAGGAAATAGTAAGATGCAAGTCCTTAATAGCTGGAAACAGTCTTAAATCTCAAGTGTGTGACTTAGTATCACCTTCAAAATTTTTAAGCATGGACTATGGCTATATGTACCATAGCTAGAGTTATATTATGAATATAAATATTTCTGAAATCCATTGAAACAACACTTCTAAAACCTTGTCAAATTCTTAAGTCTAGCAACTTACTGCTGTAGTGAATTTTACAGTTTAATCAACAATATAAACAGGAATTCCCTTCTTTTATCCAGTTTTGAAATTTGCCATCTTTCGGTTTCTTATATATCCACTTGCTTTTGTGATTTTAAACAAGGTAAACAGGAACTACGCAATCTGTCTTCCTTATTGACCTTTGCTGCTTTAAAAAGTTATAGCCATAGCTATATACCAGCTTTCTAAAATAAATGGTCTCAGTTTTCTTCAGCCACTCTCCATAAATGAGATTTCCCAAATCCATATTTAGTTTCATCTCATGATCTCAGAACTCACATCAACTCTTGCACACTATTTTGGAATGAGATGATGGTGTTCTTAATAAAATTTTTGTTTGATAACATAGAATCATAGAATGCTTAAGGTTGGAAGGGACCTCTAGAGATCATCTAGTCCAACCCCCCTGCACACGCAGGGTCACCTACAGCAGGTGGCTCAGGACTGCGTCCAAGCGGGTTTGGAAGATCTCCAGAGAAGGAGACTCCGCAACCTCTCTGAGCAGCCAAACATTCTCCATTATATTATTACTTTTCCTATTCCTAACAGCATATGCTCTCAAAATTATTATTATTATTTTTTTTTTTAAAAACTACTGTATTAGAAAGTCAGCCACCCAGAGTGAAGGAGCTTAGCAAGCTCTCCACTCCCTTGGCCAGGTCTCTTGGAAGGGATGTGTAGGCGGTGAGCGCTCCGAGCGCCTCCCAGCTGCCTGTGCTCAGCGCCAGACGCCTCCTGGGCGCTGCTGAATCCTGCCGTGCAGCAGGGCTGTGGGGCAGGCCCAAGCCCTGCAGGTGCCGCTTCCTCATGGCCTTGAGGACTGAACAGTCCTCATCAGTTTAAAGCATGAGCTAATTGCCATAAAACTGGCAGAACCTAACACTGGTTAATAGGCTTTGCAATACTGTCTCCAATCCAACTTCTATCCTCTTATTTTGGTAGCACCATGTTAGCAACCATCTACTGGGGACACAGAGACTTTCTTAAAGGTTGTGTCTGTTGAAGCAAATGACTCTCTATCTGCCAAGACAGCTTCTGCTCTTTTTTTCACTTTAGCAAGACACCATTTCCTTTTGTGGCAGTCTTGATGGGTAGAACCTATAAATCATGATCCACCAATGACTTTTATTTCAGCTAATTTAGTAGCTATCAGTAAAAACTTACCAGGCTGTAATTCTCTAGATGCTTCCTAGAGCTTCCTAATAAATTTAGTTTCACATTTTTGCTCTGCTATTTCTAGTAAGAATTTACATGTTTTTCTTCCCCAATACCACAGCCAATTCATTCCTATGCGCCCTCAACAAACCTAGACGCACAGCTGCAGCAAGCACTGCTACGAATAAATAATTTACCATCTCTGCAATATTCTGCCTGCCTTAATTGCTCCCTTTGAGCTTGGTCACCCTCCCCAACAGATCCACCAATTTTCTCACCAACTTCCAGGTTTCTGATTCACTTGAAATGTTACTTGTTTCTATTGCTTCAGCTATGTGCTCCACACCCTGTGCTGCAGCCTCTTTAAAGTTCATTTTTACCTATGGTAGGATTAGCTCATGTTGTTTACATTCCTTTAAGCTAACTGAATAGCTAATTGAATCTGAAGATAGCAGCTTCCCTTTCTATTATAATTTTGCTAGTCCACATAAGAAACCATAAGACAACTGAATCCTTCCTGCAGGAATGCAGGGCAGCTATCGCACTCTCCAAAATTGGCTACAAAGGGGTAATTCCCAATCCTCTTCCTTCCTTGCTCCTCTCAGTGAAAGTATAAAGGGGAAACACGCTCTTGGTGTACAAGCCTGTGTAAGGGATCACTATACTGTCCAGTGCTTTACACTTTTACTATAGCTCTCCCTGTTCATTTGGTCTCTAAGACACCAGAAGACCATAAATCATAAAGAGTATAAGCATGAATATTAACACTTTGAAAAACAATGAGAATTTTCATATTTAAAGTCAGTGTCATAAATTATAGGTCCAAGCCATTGGTTTTGAATGTGTATGTAAAGGAATACTATGGACCTTGACTTAGAAAATGCAAGACCGTCAACAAGATGGCCCCCTAACAGCCTCTCCTCTTGCCCTGCCAGATGAGGAGAATCGATGGCTCCACACTAAATTCAAGTTGAATCATTGTCTTTCTTACCACATTTATATGGTGTCTATGCAAATGACACCGCAAACTTAAAATGTAAAACCTTGTGGCCTCTAAAAGCCACAGAGGAACAGCACACAGTGTATACTGAAAGCACAAGACATACAAAAAGGATAGGTCCATATTGTTTGATCCTTTCATTAGCGATGGGTATAAAGTGATTTCATGTTCCAAGTTCCAAAAAGCCAAACAATATTTATTAGGCTACTCTGTAAGCAGGCTCAAAATATGTAACATTTGACTTTCTTTAACAATAAGGCATGTTGTTTTGCCTTAGAAGTAACTTGACTTGACCACTGCTCTATGTAATACTCCCATATTCTAAATTACAGGACCCTCACTCGTGATGCAAGCAATCAAGCACTTAACTAAAATGAACTGAGTTGGGCTACAGAGAGAGGCCTGTGTGAAAGGCTGTAAGTTCACATATGCTTTCAACAAGGAGTTATGAGTGTTGAATAGTGCCAGGGCAACATTTTGGATGTTTGCTACACAAGCACTCCCAGGTTGGTTGAATCAGCCTATCAGGTGCCACCCTTTGTAGGAGACTCAAGAGGAGACAACATATAAATTTTCTCCAGTGGGCAAAGCTCCTACCTCAGCTTCTTGCTCCCACACCTGTTTCACATAATCCTAATGATCCTTCATTTGTGCTGTTGCAATTGTGTGGGTGGCCACACTGAAAACCAGATTTTTTGCAATTGTGTGAGTGGCCACACTGAAAATCAGATTACTGCAATCACCTCTAGTAATGATTAAGAGATGCTGAACTGCAGTGCAGGAGGAGAAAACTCGTGAGCGAATTCTAATACAAAAACAGAGGGCTGTATGTGGAACTGCAGTCGTGCTCCTTTGTGTCACTGTGTGATAAAAACACAGCAGCGCAGTGGGGCATCTTCATCTGATTTTAAAGCCTGCATATGCCAAGCCCAGCTGAACTCATACACTATTTTTGCCAGGCTTGTTGAATCCTGGAGCCAAAGAGAGGCTACAGTATTGCACAGCACCCCCAAAGTGCATGCCTTCTGGGGCAGCTTTCCCCATTTCTTGACCCAAACCACCAGGAAATGTGTTGCTGATGCATGACCCATGTGTGCAGCACCAAGCACCAAAGACTGCAGAACACAACAGCTGAGATGGCTCATGGCTCATTTTTACAGCCTAGTAACCTTGACAATATCTAAACAGAGAGGTCATGACTGGTCATTAAAATCTAATCAAAACAGTGTGAAGATATTCATGGATTTGAAGAGGATTCTCTCCCCTCCTCATTGTGAGGCTCACACACACCTCAAGATACCACGCTTTGCTTCCTACCTTCAGAAAATACTCAGATCATGAGTCAGACAGGCGAATTTGGGGGATGTTAACAGTTCTATTTTGGGTGTGAAATTACTGGCATCTTGCTCCAAACTGGCATCAGAGTTCTGAAACAGAAGCCATGATTGAAAGGTTTCTTTTTCTTTCTTTCACAGTACTCTTTCCATCTCCCACACTTGCTATAAATAATACACAGCTTTCATGTGAAGTGAATTAAAACAAAAAAAAGAGCTGAAGGCCAGAAACGCATACTCCACTACTGAGTCCTACAAAAACTTTATTTTCAAGCAGCCAAGTGTTCCAGGCTAATTTAGCACCCACTCAACATGGACTTGAAGCTATAGGATATGATAATTCACCCACAATAAGAAGATTTTCTTCCTAATTGGTTTTCTGTGGGCTAAACCTACACTGCTCTAAGATTTGAGCAGTGCATATTCTCAATATTCAAGCAAGTTCTCATTTCAGACTCATGCCTGCTTATACAACCTAAGCTTTTTAAGGCTACTTGACATTTTGACTATTTCTTTCGTCGAGCCTCAGAGTCAGGAACAGGACTCGCTGGATACAGGGGTCCAAATAATTCCCATTATTTCACAGTGAGCTACCACAATGAAGCAAGTTCCGCACAGAGCTCCTGAAAAGGCTAAAATTAACAAAACACATTTTTGGTGGCAAACAGTTGCTATTTAATCTATAAGCTAAAGGGAAGGTAAAGGTCTCCTAAGAAAAGAAGGCAAGATTAATGGTCTTCCACAGAACACAGACTGAGGCTACTTCATTAACTTCTTTGCTGCTAAAACACACAGCAATTAAATTCATCTTTTCTATCTGCTATATTCCTGAAGCACAAGCTTATCTATGCTTCAGTGTCCAGTTTAGATGCCCACTACCTACTATTGTCCACAGTTTACAGCACTGTGCTTTGTTCACCAGCCAAAGTATCTCATGAGCAAGAGCTGCAGAGTTGAGAGCAACACAGCACTGCTGCAGCTGTGACTGTTCCTGCACTGTGTCACCGCAAGCATTTATTCTAGGACAGAAATTCTCAACTTGGGAGCTGTGAATAGCATTCAGGAAATTACCACCACCCTCTCTTTTCTTAAAATAGATGAGAGGAGGAGATCCAAAGCAAATTCTTTTGTAATATGAGGTCAGTGCACAAAAAAGATTATTTTACTGTACTAGCTTAAATAATTTGGACTGGCTTAATGACCATTTTCAATATATAATGCATTGAGGAAGTGTTATGAGTATAGATAAATTATACAAAAGCAAGCACATCAGCTCGACAGACTTCTCAATGTAAGTGCAGGTACTTCATGAGAAGGGCAGTCCCAGCCACAGAGTCAGGATTATAAGGAAGAACTGGGCAGACAGCTGGCAGACATTAGTTCTCATACAGTAATTAGACACTACATGGATATGCTTCCAATACAATGTTTTGGAGAACTTGATGTTCTGTAAACAAATTCAGCATGCGTAACTTTTCATCTGGATTTAAAAAAAAGTCAAAATAGTTTTCCCAAATTTTTCACTAGTTTCGTCTTAAAAGATACGGTCTGAAAAAAGATGCTAGGACAGAACCATCAATGAAAGAGGCTGAAAGGAGAGTAAACACTGCAGCGGAGAGAGATACTAGACTAAAATTCACAAGTAGATGGCTCTTCAAAACCAACAGATTTGGGCTTGCTCCCCAAAAGAACATCTACCAACCTTATTCTTACATTAACATCACAGTTAAAAGGTTTGGTTCAGACTCAAACTTCCAATAGCTTCTGCAAGCAAAGGATAAGCACAAACACAGAGCTTCACAGGCAATTTCTGCCGAGCCAGCCTTCAGTTTGTTGGATTCCAGGCATGACTCACTGTCACGGACATAAAGTCTGAAGTACNAAAAAAAAAAAAAAAATTCGAGAAAGAAGCAAAGATTGTTATCTAATAATGGGAGAGGTGCTCTTACAATAAAAGCTTGAAAGAATTTACTTGTTTTGTTCCTCAGCAGACTGCCTTTCAAGTTTGACTACTTGCATAGGTTCCTGAGGAGGAGGTGATTCATTGCATTTATTTCTAAAAATAGTAAATCAGATATATTAAAATATTTTCTTGAGCATTGTCACATGTATGGTCCTCCTCTGGCAGTAAGACATACCAGAAAACTTCGACCCAAGAGCCTTGCTCAGTGACTCATTTGACAGAATGACAAGATGAAAGAGTAAAAGATATTCATAACGACTATACTAACTGTAAGACTGACAAATGTGCTTGATAAAACCATTTCTGAATGCTAGATGTCAAAGACTCTGAAACGGATTCTCATATGAATTCAAGTCTGATTTCAAAAATACAATTGTGAACCAGAATCTGGACCATTTCAGCACAGCCTTTGGGCACTTCCTCTACTTCAAGGGGAGCGTGCACGGTTAAGAAGTGCAAGAATAAATTTGAAAGGAAAAAGGGCACCTAGCTCAAACGAAGAGCACCTATATAAATCAAGCTCTTAAAACAGTCATGTAATCTACAAAAATAAGCATGCTATTCTGCAATTTCTCTTTGTAGCCCAGTCTCTCACCTTGCAATTTTCCATGATCCCACAACCAATGTAATTTTAGTGCATATGGTATTATCATACCATCCACTAAAAAAAAAAACAAGCATTCAGCTCCAGAATACCACTCAATCACAATTACTTAATAAGCCAGATACTTCAAAATGCTTTCATATAAACTGTGTCTCATTAGGGAAGCCTATATGTCTTTGAAAACACTCTTTAGGAGATTGGAGGCAGTGCAGCTGCAGACGCAAACGCATTCAGTGTTAGCTGGAACAGTAAGTCTGGATAATAGGATGCTGTCACGGTTACACCATATCTATTATTCTCCACACTTCATCTCAATTTCTGTCCTACCACAAAATGATCCAAAGAGAAAAAAGAAACAGTCACTAGTGAGATACAAGGAATGCTCCATTAATAGCACTACCAGCATCTCTTAGTTCTTACATAAACTGCTGGATTCACAGAGCTTAATGGCCTATGCAGAGGGTGGTTAGAGACCATGATCCCTAAATTACTGATGAGGAAAATGAAGCACTCAGGTGAATTAACTAGTCCAAGGTCATGCGGCCTGAGTTAAAAATTGGGATTAAAACCTATGTCTCTAGAGTACCAAAACACTGATATCTACAAAATGTGGTTAATTTCTGCACTAACTATAGGTAACTATAGGAATAAGTAAGTTCTGACTCTACCACCCAGCAGTCGATGGCAAATCCTTTTTTTTTTTTTTTTTTTTTAAGGCACCTGGTGAATATGAATACAGCGTGGTTATTCTACTCCGATCCTTTCATGTTCTCGCATGTTTTGTTATTCTGGGTTAAAGAAGCCACCTAAATTCTCTTTAGAACACTTTTTGATAACTCTGATCTTCCAATCTTAACACCACTTACATGTCAATCTCACAGATCTGCCAAATGAATTAACAGAGTAATCTCTAACTGAAGAACTTTTCCCTATTTTTCCTACCATCATTTCCCTCTCCCAGGCTCTCCTGGTCGCCCTGCATATTCAGACTTCCCTTCAGCTCTTCACCTCATTTCCCAGTCTCTTCTCCCAGACAAATTCAGTTCTCTCCCCTTGCCACAACTCATCATGTATGGCTCCACTGCTTTTCCCTCCCACTGATTTCTGCTTTCTCTCATTTTGCCCACATCACTCATTTTGCCCACATCACTCATTTTGCCCACATCACTCATTTTGCCTTTGCTCCCTGTTTTTCATATTCCTACTGTCAGCTCAATCCTCTCTAGATTCACATTCCAGTTTTCCACTTTCTCTCATTCTTGGATGCCTTTCTGCCTCCTGTGCATTTCAGCCACACAGCATTCTCCTCCACCCCACACCAACAAGAACATCATGGAAAGCACTGAAGAGATAAATTGCTTTCTTCTAATACTGCCACTCATTCTTCAACACAGAAGCAACTACTGCCGAAGTTGCCCAGCTTCACCCAAAGCTGCCTAGCTTCACCCTCGCAGCATTAGGCATCTTCATACAGACCTCCCTTGTGGGACAGATATATGGGTAATTGAATGAGCCCAAGGAGAGACAGAAAGATAATCAGGAAGGACAAAATCTTCAAAGACCTAAATACCAAACATCTCTATGGTATGGATGTTCAGATTTCAAAGAGTTATAAATTAGTCAAATGATTGACTTGAGTAAACAGAGACAGAAATTCCCATTCCATAATATGCAGGTAACAGAAGCAGTTGAAGAAAAAATATATAATCCTGAGATAGAACAACAACTCATAAAAATTTCAGCCCATACGTTTTGAGGTGACAAACTTAAAAGCAATGTAAAATACAGCCCCCTAAGGAGGACTGTCAGACAACCTCAGCACCAGGCAGTGCTTTTACCTGAGAGAGTAGCTTGCTGCTTTAACAAGGAGAGACTTAGCTCCCTGCCCAGCAAAGTCAGGTCTATTAGCCATGGCTGTGCATGTTCCAAGGGGCCTTACAGGAAATGTCGTGTAGGGCTTTGCCCATAAAATGTAAAGACCACAGTAAAAGTTCACAATATGGATTTTTCAAGCTAAATGCAACTGTAACAGAACAGATCTCTGTATGATCTCACAGATCTCACAGTGAAGCTTACTAGTAGCACTAGCTTTAGTTCTATTCTATTCTATTCTTCCAGACAGGTTAACAATCGGATTTTGGGAAGAGGAAGAGGAGAAAGAAGAGATAAGATTTCCTCATTGCCTGCAAATGTTTGGTGGAAAGAACTTTATTATTTATGTTTTTATCAAAAAAATTTAGTTTAATAATGCAATGAGGAGAAAGCATTTGACATAATTATATCACCTACTCTATTGGAGAAGCTCTTTATCTAGGCTATGTTCATTAGACTATGTTCATGCTGAGCATTAGGGAAGCAGGGGCTCTGCATAATGTACTAACATTCTCTAGTAAGGAGGCCATATAAAAATACAATATACCAAAATAATTTAAGATGGTTCTGCCTTCAGTTGACAACTTAATAATTACATGCATTATGAACACCATCTTGTGAATGCTCCTAGCTTTCACCTATAGATTTAGATGTACATGAAAGTACTTGGTCCATTAACTTCAAGTGCTAGCTAACTCCTGAAATTACTACACATCTGTGACTCCTAAAACTGATTTCAGCAAGATGCTACTGTAGGATGTTTGCTTTGTTTTCTACTATGTTTTCTACTATATATATATATATTTGCCAGCATTCAGACTAATGGCTGAAGTTTTAGGTGTCCTGTTCCAAATAAAGCCAACAACTCTAATCCTGGGCTATTTGCAAGGATGCTGTGCAATATTTAACTTAAAGAGTGCACAGTTTAGGAACTCTCTTGTAAAAGCCATAGGCTGCAATGAAGAGTCATCCATTAATAATCCCAAAGGGTAATGGTGGCTATCTCAAAACTGATATAACTAAAGATGTGAAAATTCAACAGAAAGTTCTCAAATTGATTCAGGTTATCTCTATGTTACAATGATGTAATTCTGATGCAGCGTCAATAGAATTATTCCAGATTTATATAACGTAACGAATCTCAAACTGTTTTATGTTATCTTCAACTTGCTTGATTGATTGTATGCTTCATCCGGCACTGGGAGCAACATTTGAATAATACCAGCAAGAAAACTGTAACACAAGCCCCTTCTGCAGGAGCTTAATACTCAGAAAAGAACTGCAGCACTTTTGGGATGGCAGTAAGGCCTTGCTCTGCATTTTGAGAGGTAATGAACATGCTACTAGCACTGATGGATAACAGTTAAACCAGAATTATAGCTGAAGAAAATATTTCACCTGTAGGCTTAAGTGAGAAGTGTCAAATGATACAGAATAAGTAGTTGTTTCTGCTATGCTGAAACAGGGATAATCAGTTCAGTGGCTCTGAGCCAGTAACTTCAGATAATATGAAGACAGGGAAATAACAGATTTTCAGGAGGCTGCATGGTTTAATTATAACTTCTACAACTCCAGCAAGCAAGTGTGCTTTCAGTAACATTTCAGAACATCGCATCTGGAGGACATGTCATATTTCTACTGTAAATCAGCTAAAAGTATACATGTCTTACAAAACATTATTTGTACAAGTACACAAAGATGTTTGCTTTCACTTCAGTGGAACTTTCTTCCATCGTTAATAATCTATTTAACTAATCAACATATGAATTACTGTAAGGAATACTACATTCAGCTTAAATGCAAAAAGAGAGGAAAACATAATTAAAGGAGGACATTATTAAGTTGCTGATTTATTCTTTGCCTTTTGCTAACAAGTGTATTAACTAACTTACAGTATCCACTGGTTCTAGACCCTAAATGAAAGATATGCCAACTATAAAGAGTTTGCAGTTTTCCAGATCCATACAAATGAATTATTTTGAAAAGGCTTTTTCCAGAAGAATCTTTCTGTTACTAAATTATGGGCTGTGTTCTAATCTCAGAAACTCTGAAGTATATACAAAGACACTGCTGACAGAGGGGCACGATATTTACACCACTATAAATAAAAATAAAAATAGATTCCTCCTTTCCAAAACCAAGCATGTAGCCATACAGCTGCTCCTTTGCTAAGCTATTCACTGAGACACTGTCAGTCACTCATTCAACAGAATGTCTAAAAAATAAACAAATTCAGTAATCACAGAGTGAGGAGATTCTTTTCCAGGTTCCAAAAAGCACACCCAGCAAGATAGCTCTGCTTAACAAAAGAGCGTACTAGGTTTACTGTAGTACAGCCTACAATCAAGTCCATGGAGAGCAAAAAGTTGCTGACCTCAAAAGATCCTGCTCAACACCCAGAACTACTGTTAGAAATCTGTGATACCTGATGCGGGTGCCCCAAGAACAGCAGCTGTGCCAAAAATAGGTCCTAAGAACAAATCGAATATTATGATTTTAACATTCAATCAGAATGCTTATTGAAACACATTAATTTTACTTCACTGGACGCAAAGTAACATCCACGGTTTCACTCCTATTTTAAAATTTCACCTTCTTGAAATTAAAGACTTGTCCACATTGCAGTTCCAGTGAATGGTCCCAAAGTGCTAATCTTACACCTGAAGGATTAGAGAACTACTTTACATTTCCGTAGTATATTTATAGCTCAGGATGGCAATACACTTTGCAGTGTTTTTTTTTTTTCTTTTAATTAAGTGTAACAACATTTCCTTGCAAAGAAGGAATTATTATTAGCTCCACTTGACAGACAATGGCAAACTAAGGCAAGGCCAAATCAGAAGATTCACCCAAGGTTAAAAACAGTAATATAAGAAGCATTCCCTTTAAAGCACAAAGGACAAATCTCCCGACTTCAGCAGCTACGCAAAGACACCAGATTTTTCAGGTAGATGTCTGCTGGGAGTCCATGGAAATCATCTGTGGAGTTCTAGCTCTGCTTTCAGTCCATAACATGAAATTTAAAGGAGAGTTGCAAGAGAAAGGTTCTCACACAGAGAGCATAGTGCCAGGTATTCCAAGGCAGGCAGCTGATCACAGCATGAATCAGCATGAACCTCGGAGACAGTCACCATCAGGGAAACTCCCTGGTATTCAAAACACTGGGCAGAAACACCTGCATTTCCAGCAAGTATGACAGGGGACACAACCTTTTATCGATGAGAACAGAGCACATAAACACAGGGAAGAAATGAATCACTCTTCTGCCCATTACTTGCCAACCAAACATGAATCTGAATTCACAATGATAAAGTTCTTGCTCCACCTATAAACTCTCTGAAGTGCTCTGAACATTACACTATAAGCTGGTATCAATTTGAAACTCGAGTTTTTACACAGATCTTTTCATGACCTTTGTTCACCTTCTTAAAGTCTGTGGCTCTTCTTATCTGTACATATCTCCCTCACTTTTGTACTCCACTCCTCTTGTCTGTCCTCCCTGTATATTTTCTTTCTTACAGTGATTTCTGTTGTTTCCTTGCTTTTCAGCATGCTCTGATTAACTAGAAAATAACTTCTTTTCACTCTCTGTGCCTATTTCAAAGCTACAGAACAAGGAGGGGACTTAAAACTACCAAATGAACCACACTGATGCAAGTCCCTTCCCCAGGAGGCTCAATCCAAACAACTGCTTAGCCAGGTGATAGGAAAAGTACCAGAGGTTTCTACTGAACAGAGCAGGGGAATGCAATTTCGGATTCATAAAGCTCTCTGAAATTACTGCCTACTAACACACTTCTACAAGGAAGTTTAGAAGGGGGGGGGAGGACGGGGACGGGGATGCGGGGGAAGAATTTTCGCACAGGTATTTAATGTCATTAATCAGAAATAATCAGCATAAGGTTTCATTCCCATCTCTACGGGATACCAGGGGATTATTTTTCATGTCTTACATGTAAGTGACAAGGTGTACTGTTCATATCAATATCTAGCTTTCTAGGTTGGCAAACATAGGAGAGAGAGCTAAAGCTCTTTTAAGCCAGCAAGTGGATGAACAAGTGAGTTCACACTAGCTAAAGGGCACGCTTTGTTCTCTGAAGTCTCATTCATTTTTTAAAAGGCATCTTTATGTGAGCTCCCCAAAATACTACTTTTTAATTAAATTGCAGCCCTCAAACCCAGCTTGCCATTTCATCTGCTTAGAGCTGGTCACACATGAAGGAGCACTCTCAGCTGCTGAAAGGAGCCAAGCGACAAACTCCAAACAGGTCTACTGGGGCTGGGAAAAAGCAGAGGAGGTGCACGTGGCATGAGCAGGTTTGGGAGAGTTCAGCCAAAGGCTCTCGCACTCTGCCCAGGGTGCACTGACACGTTCCCCAAAGAGCCACGGATCCGTGTGAGCTAACCAGCTATCACTGTGCTACATTCAGCATTGGGCTGAAACTCCTTCGGAGGCAGACTGTGTTCTCTGCTGATCCAAGATGTTAAATTTTTGGCTCACCCTAACAAAAAATATGTTACAGAAGAAATAAGTTTGATGGGGTTATTTAGTTGTCCGATCTATCCTGGATTTTCTTGACCTTTACCTCATAATGATAACTGCTTTGGACATTCCCATAAGTTTTAGAAATGTATTTGAAACATTTCTGTCTGCATACCGTAGCTGCACACAAGCCCACACTGCCTGAAGTAGTTTATAACATCAAATGCCTGAGTGTCAGTCAGCGAACCAGAAATGTGGCCTTAAATTTATGGATCACTAGGTAGAATTCAAGTTAGACTCATAGTCAGAACAGCAGGGAGTACGAAGGATTACATTTTATGAAGATTGATCATCATTACAGAAAATATATGGCAGCTTGAGAGAAGACAGAAGTCACACCTGTCATCTAGATACTCACCCTGGAATGGCTTCACACACAGGTCTTGGAAACACTTGAGGGCTGGAAAACTGCTATTTATCACCAGCAGCATCCTGCAGGTGACTTCAAGCAACAATTTTAAGAATATGTGAATACTACACATCCTGAAACTGGTCTGCTACTGCATCTATGCTGAAGAATGACAGACTCAATTTAGAAGTTATCAGGCCTTATCTGAAGGGCTTTTCTTCCCATTTTTCTTAGTGCACGGAAAGATTCATGAGGCCATCGCGGGCACAGTGGCTCAGGGCAGGACTCCCTCATCCACAGAGGTAGCACCTCATGGTGAGGGCTGCACGCTCGTCGGAGGAGAGGAGGACAACGATGGCTCTCGTAACACGAATCTGATCCTTTCTAGGTGAATTCTGAATGTTGCTGGTCTCTGTCAGCTCTGAGGTGTCTCCTCCCTGCCAGTGCTTCCCTTTGGTGGTCCCCTTGAAGGCCCCTCTAGAGCAGCATAAAATACGGCCGACAGCTCTTTCCTCAGCAGCCTTACTGCTCTTTCAAAAGGTCTGAGTAAATATATTTGGCATAAAAAAAAGCTACTGTACACATTATAAGTAAATGACACCTCTTCAAATGCCAACATTATTAAGTGCATACTTTCTACGCAGTATTGTAGTAATCGAGATGAAAATGCGCTCCTAGTTTCTACCAATACAACTGAAAAAAGCCCACAGGGACATACAGTTGCACCTGGGTTCTTTCCTCTGGTATTAGAAAAATAAAAAAATATGGAGTAACACAATATAATGGACAACAATCTATCTGATTTTTGGTGACTGAACGGTAGATTCAGTATCAGCAGGAAATACCCAAGGCACTATTACATGAAAATAAGCATTCCCAAGGCCTCAAAGCGGCACTTAAATGCTTCTGTGAACTGGGGACCGTAAAACCTGGTTCATTTCACCTCCTGTCCAATATTCAGTAATTTACATCACATATTGTGCTACTCTGATTAGTATACTTCCAGATTTGCATAAACCCAATAGTATGATGCTTTTAAATACTATAATTTGGATTTAATACATATTAAATTCTTCATCTGCACACAAATATAAAATGGCTTGATGTTGGCATGGCTAGGATTATTTCATTTGTTTTCCTTGTTAAAATATCCCACCCATCAACATCAGAATTACAAGTCTTAAATATCGCTACATAAGCCATGTAGAGTTATAGCCATATCTGAGCACCAGACACCATTGTAGGCTAGAACAGGAAAACCTGGAGAGAAAAAAACATTTTATTCAGTGTTTAAAACTATTGTGTGTGTGTGTGTGTGTGTGTCTGTGTATTATGTTGCAGTCCAATATAAGCTAGGCAGTGTTCCAGAGAAGAATCCTTCTCTGCTGAAGTTTCAGGCACTTTCTGCTTTTCATGAAAGTCTGAAAGAGTGCCAATTACACAGCTTTCCAATATAATCAGTGTAAAAGAAGAACAAACAGGATTACATATCTCTAAAAACATTCTTAAATATATTGGAAAGTGGAGTGCTGAACTACTTTTTTTCAATATGTACTTTGAAATATATACTTGAAATAAAAGAACCAAACTCCCCTCTCTTCTGCCACTATCTTCAAGAGCAAAAACCAGCTCAGGTCGAGACCTTGATTGGAGAAAACCCATTTGAAAATGTCTTTGATGTATCTGCACTATCACAACTATTAATGTAGAAGCATCTGTAAAAGCTTATTGTAGTTTCAATCCAGCAGTTGTTGGCATAGGATAACAAAGCCCATTTCAGACTTCAGAACATTAAGGTGTTAACATGAGATTCACTCCCTCACCGTGATGTTAGCCTAGCATACACCACAGGGCAGCTCTTCTTCTACTTCAGTCCGTTCCAAATGTCTAAGAGCCTGAAGACAGAGATGCGGGGCACTCATAACCTCATGTAACTCTTTTCCTCTCATGACGCACATGCAGCAGTCACGTAGCACCAGCACAAAGACCAACTACACTCATCACATGTATTAGGTCAGGGTGGGAATGTCCTGTCAAAATTAGAATTTTAAGCCAAAACATCATCTATACCTTAACAAAAATCCTCTCAGAAAATAGATTTTCAAATCTCTGTTGCAAGACAAACCTTTCAACAATACTGTTCTTAGTTAGACCCCTAGAACCTAGAGTCCCTCATGACCCCGCTAAGACAACCTTGCTGGGAGTTATTCCTGAAAGGAATGGTTCCTTTCTAACCTCTTCTGGTATGAATACTCATTCATTTAACCGCTCCTTCAAAGGGTACAGTGACAAGAAACTATCCCTGCAAATGAAAAAAAAAAAACATTTTTTATAGAAAAACTGCAGGAGGGAAGAAGAGAGTCTGCTCCTTTTTAGAGCAAATAGCCACACAACTGGCACAACTGTACACCTGCATTGCGTTATGGTACTCATGATGTCAGCCCAGTTCTTGTCTACATCTCTTCAACTAGGCTTTGAATGACATTATATGCTCTACTACCATTGCTCTACTAAGGCCATGATAACAGATAATCCATTTCTGGGCACAAGTACTAGAAGATGCCCAATGGCCTATAAGAGAGAAGCCTCTAATTCACAATTGCTGCCTGGTGGCTTCATGCCCCTGTGCTGAGCACAGTTGCTACAGCTTATGTCTCTGAGTCCAGCAGTGCAACCCACCAGGCCACGGGCAAACCTCTGCGGCCCTTCCTTCACCTTCTTCCCATCAGCCACTCTGCACGGCCGGCTTAAGCAGTTCTTTCGTGACACTGCACTTGTACAGCCCCTGAACTGACCTCTTCTGTTACTGATAACCTCCTCATGACATCCCATCCACTGGTTTGCCTTGGGTTCCTCATTCCCCCTTTAATGATTATTTAACAGCTACTACGGTGTCTACAATTGTTCTGGGCACGTTTTGCAAGACTACGGACGGTATTACCCACGATCTATCAAGGTATTCTAAACCATCTTCAGATTAGCCAAGGTAGCCTTTCAGCAGCAGCCTGCAAGTAGCCCAACACCATTGCCACTTTTTAATAGAAAGCCACCCCTCCTTGTTCCAGGTTAGCTGGGGTGGGCAGGGACCTCTGGAGAACATCTAGTCCAACCCCACTGTTCAGAGCAGGGTCGCCCCGAGCAGGTCAGTCAGGGTCACATCCAGTTGGGTTCTGCGCAGCTCCAAACATGGAGCCTCCACAGGTGCCCCAGGCAACTTGCACCCATGTTCACCCACCTAACGGACAAAGGAAACACAGTCATGTCACAGCACCTAGAGAGCTAATTTAGTGCTGAAGAGAAGACGGGACAGTTACTGAGCAGTGGTAAACAGCACTAAGAAGTGGATATGTATATTCAAAACGCAATCCAAGCCTTGATGGTCTCAAAACGCCCTGCAGGCACTGTGTTTGATGTACGGCATGTTTGATCTTGCAAATACTTCAGCACAGTTTTACTTCAAGTCTCTGTGAAATCTCTCTAAAATAAAAGCTATACCTGAAGTGTTTCCAGGAGCTAATTAACCTACTTTTTTTTTTTTTTTTTAAAATCTTTTTTTGTTTTAATCATTCCTATGCCTTTTTTTCTCTCCTATAAAATATTTGTGCACCACAGAAAAGCATGTTAATACAGAAATACATTTAAGTATTTCTACTTTTATTTATTTATTTATTTTACCCAAACCACTTTTTGCATGGAAAATATTAACTAATTTCAATTTACAGTTTTAAATTTGGAAGGCGGGAAAGTGTATATATATCTATATATATACATATATATATAGATATAGATATATATATACACACACACACACTTTTTTTCCCCCACCCAATTTTTCCTGATGGAATCTTTTCTGCATCCTCCCTTGCATCATTATGCTGAGGCATTTTATTACTTGCCAGAAGGTAAAAGAAAAGATGAAATTAAGTGGGAGATAAGTCACACAACTGAAAACATAACACACTGTGAAGTACACTAGCCAAGGGTAACACAGCACACTTTCTTCCTCCAAGATGATCTTTTTTTTTTTTTTGGATGACCTTTCTCAATTTTATTCCAAGTGCTATGGATCAATAACTACACTTAACATAAAGCTACCTCCAGAACACGGGGCTATTTCTCAAGCATAGTTACTGAAGATTGATCACCACAAGATGGAACACGATATAACAAAAATCTAAAGGTTAAGAAGATTAATATTTGCTAAAGGCAAAAACGGTTGACAACAACTTTAAGCTAGTGTGCAAGCATTAGGAAATGTCAACTCTTTACAATTGTTTAACTTATCATTTTAATAATTACATATTTTTTATTATTCCATATTATAAGGCAAAATAGTATGGTCCAGTGCATCAAGTAAAAACTACAAATAAACTTTCTCTTAAAAATTCATTTCAGATTATCAGGTACATCTTATAAAAGCTACATAATTCAAAAAAAAAATCCAAAACTAAAAGAATGCAACTTGGCTATGTATTTAGAATGATGGAATTAAGAATTTTAAGAAGTAACCTTAATCTGAGTACTCTGTGCACAAATGCTAAAGCTTTCCTGCCTCACATTGCATAAAAAGCCTGGATTTATGCTACCAGAGCTGTCATTTGCCAAAGTCAGTCTAAAACTGTGAAGATAATAAAAAGTTTCTCTCATATCCTACACTACTCAGTACCTGTCCTGTGCAAGACAATGGACCTGAAGAAAACCTACAAAATATATAATCTCAGCTATTAAATTGCCATAACATATATGAAAGCGGCAAATTTGAGGACAGACTAATAACCTTAATTCTAATAACAGCTAACTTTCTTTTTGAATAAGGAGTTTTCTTTCCTTTCATATTTGCTTCCCTTTCCTTTTCCTCAATAGAAAAAAAATAGAGATGCTACTTTATGACATAAGGGATCATCATGATAGAAGAAACCTGGAAATTGAAAATGCCTGGGTCTGTCTATTCTTAGGTAACAGATACAGCATGCAAACAGATGGCAAAGACCACACAAGCGGTTGTACGGAATTAGTGGGGTGAACCTGCGCGCCACTGAAACTCAGGATGAAAAATTCCATCGCAGAGCTGAAGTACATTATGCTGGAACTCTGTCAGCAGAGCCAGAATTTCAGATAATTTAATAGAGCACTAAAGCTTCCAGCAGACTCTGAAGTACAAACAAGTATTTTCAGTTTTGGCTGAAATATTAACCTCTAAGGTGGAGTCTCTTTTTTTTTATGCTACTCCTTTCTCCCAATTTTCTCTAGGAAAATTAAAAAAAAACTTCCAACTAACATATTTCCATTCATTTGAGTAATGCTTCTTCGTAAGCAATCAACTATGTTTAGTGACAAAAATATGAGCATTTACCACTGAACTTTCTAGGTACTGAATTTTTTAGCAAATTAAAGTCTTTATATGATTGACGTTATACAGAATCATTAACCTAAATAATGCCAGACAGTACACCTCACTCTTTGAGGCAGTCAAGTTGGCTTTTTTAAACGAAGATTTTTCAGATCATTCCCAACTACATAAATCGTGATTTAGACAACCAGTGTTGACCCATATTTGCCTGAATCAATTTAAAGAATATTTTTCATCCCTTACCCTTCCATATTTACAACTCTTAAGAAAGGAATTCAAGAAGAAAATGTAACACATTTGCATTCAAATGAGCATTGCTATAATCCGACAGCTACATTCTCCCTCCTCTGAACAATGCAGACTATTTTTATTTCTGCAGTAGATTATCTCTGTTATTTCAAATAAGCAGATGCATATGAAGGTCTTCCCAGGCACTTGCTTAAGTGATCCACTGGACAACTGGGCAACTGGTATGTTAGTTCAAGCAGATATTATTTGTGTCTTCAGAGGCAAGACGTGTGGCTGGTAACGAAACGAGACAAAAATCTAAATTGCATACTTATGAATAGTAGATTAAGAGAAAGGGCTACTAACCAGGAAATGAAGTATTTTCTAACACATTTTGCCTCAGCAGAGACTCAAGCCATATTTAATATTTGAACATATGCGGTTATAACAGCGTTAGAAAGAAATACGGCACCTATGTTTATCTGCAAGCATTTCAAGTTCTGATCTTCCTGGTACTGCAGAAGCACTAAGTGCAGTTTTTATACGTTGGTAAGACTTTCCATGTAAGCCAAAGATTCAATCAATATTACCTGTGAAGAATACAGTATGCACCACCGAAATTAGCAGGTGCAATACTTCAGTGAAAATCAGAACTCAGATGCAAACCTAGGTATCAATTAAACTGAAAATAGCTTACTAAAATATTGAGCATCTTGGTTTAAAAATCATTACTGCTTCCCAAATGATCTCAGTGCAAGACTTTATCTCATATGCTGTAAAAGCTCCCTCCAACCTCATGCTTCATTCAGAAATTTTGTTTAATTACCTGCTTAGGGATTAAAAAACCTGTCACCACCTTCCTCCGCTCTTTTTGAATTAACAGACTTTTGCTCTGTTACATGAAAATCCTAGTAAGAACTTCACCCCACAGGACAGCCACCTCCCAGAGCAACTAAAGCATCAGTGAAGCAATCCAGCCTTAGAACAGATGATGGCCCTTTCTTTTAAAATGCTCATTGTCATAAGGGAAAAATAAAGCAAAGAGAGGCTTTGCTAATGCATCTACAAGACATTATTTTTGTTATCTGGTTAGAATCTGGGGTGGAGAAAAACAAAGATAAACAGAGTTTTATCTTTTTAAATTCATCTAGCCACAGTGCAAACACAATACTAGCACTCATACTCAACTCTTACTACTAAACATCATCACAACAGACCAGTAGTTCATGTGTACTAAGGATTTCTGATCTTAGAAGAAACATTAGTCCCCAAACTTTTAGTGTTTTGTTTTACTTTCTCTAATATTGGATTGCTTTGCTTCCAATCTTTACAACATTTTTGTAAATTTACCTAAATTAATCATGTGCATTCTGAACACCAAATCCCTCTTAATGAGGGTTTTAACTGGGAATATACAAATGGGCTTGAAAAACCAACTCCCTTTCAAATGTATTTTTGTTCTGCTGAGTACTCACAGCAATTTTCTGAGCAAGGCCTTCAGCAGTCTGCTTGCTTCTTATGCTCAGCACCAATCTCAAGAGTTCTTACTGGTGTTAAGGTTTACGATAAATTGGGAACAGGACTTACTGTTTCTCTCATAACTGATGATAGAGCTCTGAGGCTTCTGCTAAGATGGGGATCCCAAAGTGCTACATTTTCTGCAAATATCCTGCAATAAGCATTTCCCAAGAGCTTATGATCTAAACAAACAAAACAGAGGATGCAGAAGGGAATAAATACTATTTACTGTTTACAAAGGGAAAACTCAAACCAGAAAAAGTGAGTGGCCAAGCCAGTCACCTACAAAAGCCTAGAAAGCTGGAGTCAGCCCTGAATCTTACAGAGTTTGTGACTTAAATAACAAGAGTTCTCCCCCTCTGCCAGCTTCTCTACATAAATGCTACAGAAACTCTAGAGGTCCTGAGTGCTTATGATCTCCCATTATATGAGGAGCCACCAGTCAAACCGACTATGGAAAGCATTTTATCCACATTCAGATGTACATAAAGCAGGTACATTTCACCGCAAACAAATGCCTGAGCAAACGCCTAATCTGACCACAGAGTAAGACAGAGACTGCAGAAAGCAACTCCACCGTGTCTAAAAAATAAAACTACCTCACAGAGCTAATATAAAAGCTAAAGCCCAAATGAGTTTTACCACAGGTAACGCTCAGTAAGTGTCATTTAAACTACTTGGCTGCTCAGCCAGCCAGCCGTGCTGCACTGCAGAGATGATGCCAATGCCCATAGGACGGCCCTAGGGCCCTCCACTTACATTTAAATAATTTCACAATCTCCTTTGGCAATTTACTCTATTGATTTTATTGCTTTTACAATTTTAACCGATTTCCCCTTAAACTTCATTTCTCTAGGTTGTAGCAACATAAGTTCACAACATCTTTTACTCTAATGAACAGTCAGAGTGAGGAAAACCCTCTCTCAACTTTTGCGAAGTTGCTTTACCCACAGCCTTCCTTCATTTTTTTCCCTATGTCTGATTTTGTGCTTTTCTTCTTCAAATGGTGTTCAGAGCTGAGCACAGGCTACATTAATACCACTGCCACGTAAAAAAACCCATAATTATCCTGCTAGATTTCTTACAGTGTGCAACTCTGGCGTGCCCACAAAGTGCGGAGCACTGCCCAAATCGAGACAGAAACACTGAATAGCTCATATATACAAAAATCCTAGTAGTAAAACAGCCAGGAGGCTGGGAAAGTAGCAACTGCTTCTCTGAGAAAAAAATACTTTCATTTTTCATCTAAAGGATAAGCCTTCTGTGGGATCAACCAGCTCAGCCGACCCTCTCTGCAGCTGATATGCACTACATGTGGAGCAGAGGTGAGAGCGGCACTATTGCCTCTCTCCCCCTTCAGATCATCTTACCCTTAAAGGCAAGCATCACCATAAGCAGATGACTTAGTTACTAAGGGTTAGTTTACTAAGCTAACACGAATCATCTAATACTTGCTGCAGGCTAAGAGTGCACACGTAGCGAATGACTGTAATTTGAAGAGAACGCACAGCAATTCATTATCTTCCACAATCAGTTCTTGTTTCGGAGCTCATGAAAATTCTGCCTACACTGCAGCATTTAGGAAATATAGCCCCAATTCAGTAACTGTCCCCAGGTAAATATTGTTGCAAGTATCTTAAAATAAGGCCAACTGGGGGATTAAAGTCTAATCTCTTTTATCAGTGCAATTCTAACCTTGTAACACGTGCTCAGGTAGATCCTTCATTGTTAACCAATATTGTCATGTTCTAATTTCAGTTGCTTTAAATATGATGCTGAGTAGAAAGCAAAAACAAACAATCACTTTCTTAAAGATTCAGTACCTTTCAGTTTCCTGTATGAAAAGACCATTACTGCAATTATTCAGAACCTAAAATTTTAAATAAAGTTCTTTTTTGGAAAGATGCTTTTCACAGCCTACGTAAAACAACTCTACAAAACAAGTTTTGAACCTTGTTAATAAATTCCCTACTATGAGTCAATTAGGGATTCAAACATTAATTGTTAAAATATTTGCCAGGAATCCTACCATATCATATGCAACTGGTAGTGGTTTAATACTTTTCCTGACAGGGGTGTTTGGGAAGGTCTTTTTACTCAGGTGAGGCGGGGGACGCCTTAGTAACTACCTTAAATAATAATTTCATGCTGATTTGGGAGGCTTCCAGAGTCAATGCATTGGATACTCTATGCTATGAAAGTGAGGAACCCCCAATATGTGGCTGTGTAATTAAAGACTATTAGGTCCTGATGCCTATGCATGAAGTTGAGAATTAGTATCACACAGTCAAACTTAATTCAGCAATCTTGTGACTTTCATGTACTCAGTATTTCATCTGCCAGAATGTTCTTCCGCAATTTTTTAAAATACATTATTCCCACTCATTTCAACACTGGAAGAGGTGCGACATGCCAAGCAACAGCACAGTGCAATCTTATTTCAGATGAAATAGCTGTATTTCTATTGACATGAGTGCAAGTCTGGCTTGCCAACACAGATGCTTTCATATTCAATACAACAATCCACTTGGGCATTGAACTCCCCTCTCAATTAGGATCAAAGGTATGAAGACATGAAAAAGAGAAGCTCAATCCAGAGCTGCTGCTTCTGTTGTCGGGAAATTCACAATTGCCATCTTACATTACTGAACTGTGTGCTACAAAAGGCCGTATAACAATCTAGCAACATATCTTTCGTTACTAACTGATCATCTTAAAGAACCATGAAAGGCTATGCTGAGGCTGGTGCAGATTTCTGAAGCCGAAATTTGGCTCTGTTTCTCCAGGTTTGTCATGCTGGTACCACTGAAGGCAGGAGCGTGACAGGAGCAGCGCTCCTAGGCCAGAGCTCTGCTCGGCAGCTGCTCTTCTGGCCAAGCACGCATCAGTCACAACACCTTCTCAAGGGCCACCTCAAGGCTAGAGGAAGAAAAGGACCACCATAACCAACCGTGTGTAAGCAGGATGAACAAAAATTAAATAGTTTTTTTTTTTCATTGAGCTCCACTCAAGTAAGTTCACTGCTTAGATTTCATTTTCTTTTCCTTCCTTTAGAAAATGTCCTAAAAACATCATGTGGGTGACAGTAACTGCAGAAGTTCAAGGCACTTGATGACCACATTAGCTTCAACTATTCTTTGCATTATTCCCCAAAATACAAAAATGTCAAAACACCACACAGATCTTGAACATAAACCATGTCAAGATCATTTTAGATTAGCCCATTTAATTTACACTACCTTTTCACAGACTTGACCAAAGCCAACGTAAAGAAAAAAAACCCTCCCACCTATATAAACACACAAGAACTTCCAAGAACTGCTATTATACAAATAACTTACTATTTCTTTTTTACAATCCTACCTGAATGCATTATTTTTGCAGAAACTACTGGATAACCTAAAAGATCACTACACTGTATGCTTAAAACGTAGCGAAATGCTCACAAATTTTAAGCTCTCTACATCCATATATGAGCAGAAAAGTGACAGCTTGTGCCAAGACATCTTTTCACATACAGGATTGATTTGGGGGGTTTCTGGTAGTCAACTCAGCAATCACATTAAACACAATTTTAATCTCTCTTTCCCCAAAGAAAAATACAGATGCAATTGATTTTGTGGAAATTCTGTGTTTTTTCATTAGAACAATGTTTGATATTTAAAAAGAGACCTGATAGGATGAAAAAGACACAATTATGAAGAGAGATGGTTATTAGAGCAAAGAACTATGGAACTGCAGCCTTAGTGTTCCAGTGACTCCTGCCACTTAATCTACATCAAATGACCTGCATATTTCTTGACTTGGTGTTAAGAGGGTTAGTATCTCAGTAGTACTTTAAAGCAACTTACTGATTTCAACAGTATTACCACTGGATATATACTTAGAGATAATTTAAAATATTCAAAGAGCTTGCAGTTTACATTTTCTCAATAAAACAGATGCTTGGAACATTTGGGACAAATGGAGCATTCCTTTTCCGGTGACAGAAGAAAGGATTTTTATCCAAAACAAGTTGTGTCATCAAAGCACAAGTTACTAAGTTCTGCACTAAGGCAGACGTGTGTTTTGGTTCTAGATGATGCACGGGTCCCTTGTTACCTTGCACTCTTACAGACTTGAAGAGTTTCAGTCTTCAAACTGCAATGTAGACACCAAGAATAGCGTTAAAAGAACCTCATCATCATATTGACATTATGAAAATGGCTGAAATAAAGACTGGTGCAAAATTAATTTTGCTTCCATGTAAATGAACTAACTGCAGAGTATTTACTACATGTTACTATTACTACATGTTTTCTCTGTGAGATCACATAAGTCTGTTGACTTTTATAACTTCCAGTCTTTCAGCTTTAAATTATACCTGTTCAAATAGTTTCCCCAATATCTACACAAACCAGAGTCACTGACCTGTTTGGGCTTGTTTCCTACTGGGCTCCCAGAAGAGAACTTTGAAAACAAAAGCTCTACAAAAAAGTGACAGAGTTAAACAGTGCTGGCCATCAGAGGACTTCAGATAAAATTAAAATCACCTAATGTTAAAATAATTCTACTAACCAATTAGCTTGGTCTCCTCACAAGCAGTTACTGCAACTCCAAGCCATCAACCAAAAAACTACTGTTGAAACAAGGGAGCAGAGCCTTCCAAAGCCATGGAAAGCTGCTTTTCACAAGTGAGCCCAAGAAAATAAAGCTTTAAAATGGGTCATAACAAAAAATAGTTTCTGCCTATAAAAAGGAATATCAAGTTCTAGCCATAAGCAAATTACTTCCTCATTACTGGAAATTCCTGAAAGACTTTTTAAAAGGAAAGGCCATTCCTTGCTCTGCTTCAAACACTGTTTTTCAATACTATCATGTTATAGGTGGGACAAAGGAAAGGAAGGTCTTGCTGATTATTTTCTGTCTCTATAGCCAGACCTCCTGCTGTAATCTCCTTTCTTCCTCTATTCTGTTCTTCCATCTCATTTCTTTCATCACAATCTCACAATTACAGGGCAGACAGAGCCAACTTCCCACATTTCCCCATAAAATCAAAGCTACATGGTATTTCCTTACCAGATTTCCTAACTGAAAAACTCCTGCCATTGAAAACTTCTGCTAAGATATATATATAGAGAGATACACAGATATATATCCCTTTATATATACACAAAATTTCTTTCTGGCTGACTGAACAATCCATCACTGACCAGCTTTTCTTGCAGTTGTCTTTTTGAATCTTTTCTATTTATGAACTAATATAGGTTTTTGCTAGTCCAAAAGAACTTTGATTTGTTCAGTGTAGTAAAGAGAACTTCCAGTTTTCACAAGATGTTTCTCCTTTCAGAGACCTATAAAGGTTAAAAAAAAAAAAAAAAAAACAGCAAAACCAGTTTCCTTTGTAAATTCAAATATTCTTCCTGACAGAAGACTGTCAGCTAAATTGCAGCTGGATTTGCATCTATCAGACAGAGTAACACAGCGTGAGGTGGGAGAATGTGTAGAAGAAACAACATCCCATATTTTGAAATATAATAATTTTGTATCAAACCAAGGAGGTAATCGAAATTTTATTAATCTTCAGTATCACACAAGAGTCAAATGCTAAATAAACATCAAATATGGACAACCAGTTTAAAAAAAAAAAAAAAAAAAAAAAAAAAAAACTATATTGGAAGGCTTTTTAAGAGGAAAAAAAAAACCTAAATAAGAATATACCTGTGACAGTTTACAGAAAAGGAAAGAAATACTAAAATTTACATTAAAACACAGGGATCCAATTCAATGCTTCAATATTCAAGAGAAAAAGGAACAGGGAAAAAAAAAAAAAAAAAGTCCATAAGTTAAAAAACAAAACATCATCACAAGAGCAGAGTTATGTGATTCTGGGAAAAATGTTCAAAAATTCAAACTTAATCTTACCAGGAGAGAAAGAGAGGAAAGGTTGAGCCATCTTTCCTAATTTTAGTATTAATGCCAACATCATTTTAGTTCATGCAATACCAATGGATTTACACCTGAAGCCCTCTTAAAGTCCAATTTCAATGGCAGTTAATCTCTCATTTCTTTTCCAGTTTACAAAATAAAAATAATTTGTTGTGAAAAAAGTCTGTAAATCCCACCAAGGGAAGAGACTGCTTCCCAGAGAGTAGTAACCAGTATCTACTCAAGGCTGCTCACAAGTTCCCCATCAAAAAAGCAAACATAAGTAGCAAATATGGTTGTCAGAGCTTCCTTCATATCAATATCAACATTTCTCTGCTGAATTTCTCTTTTCCATTTCCTAATATGACAACTCATTTACAGGTTGCTTTTTCCTATTTCTCACAAATCTATGTCTTACAGGAATTTTATTCCTTTGTGCTTTTGTTCTAGCTTGTGCTAACTGTGTCCTTCACTTACTCCTCAAATCTTAATGCCTTCTCAGGGGAACTTGCTCACTCAGACACATCGCATGCTGCGCTAATCAGCGATACTGATATAAGCCCTTTAAACTTTCATACTAAAACTGCTTTTAAAAGAAGTCCACTATTTTAAAAGTGGACAAATATTACCAAATTAAGCAATCTTCTGCTGAAAAGTGAGGAAAGGCAGGAAGGGGCAGACACCCCCAGCAACATGCAGATGGGTAACACTCAGCAATCTTCCCCTCATGCATGAGATGCCTCTGAGAAAGGCAACGACAACAACTACTTGCCAGAAAGCAGAGGAAAGGTTGAGCCATCTATACGTCAAGATATCAGTATTACTCTTGAGCAAGTTCAGAAAAGTACAATACAAACGTATTATTTGGCCAAGAGAGAAAAATCAAGTATGCAGTCTAATAAACATAGTTTAAAATGATCACATTTTAAAACAAGTAAGATTATTCTATTTCTGGAGATGAAAGAATACAGTGAGGATAATTGATTAAATTAAAACTTCATTTTCATAAAAGCTACAGACACTAGAAAGAAGAACCTCCCAACATTTCAAACACGAGCTTTCAATTAACTCCGTAAGTGAACAGCTGCTCTGAACTCTGAATCCTATAAAGGAAAATAAGGCTTTCTAGCAAACAGACAAAAAACTTGAGTTTAGTTGCAAGACTTGATGCAGCTTAAAAGGATTTCTCGGACTCTGTTGGATGGGGTCCCTCAGCACAGGCGGTTTCCTCAATGCCAGGAAATTCAATGAGACTTCAGGCTTTTGAGGGCTCAATTCTGGAAGAATCAGCAGAATTCAAAGCTTGGTTTGTTACTTTTCTTCCACAAATCTCCTAAACGGAAAATTAGGCTGTTTCTTCAGCAGCTTCCCTGTGGATGTGCAGCTCAGACAGCCCTCTTGGCCCACGCCCTCAACTCCTCTGCCCGCTCCCGGCTCACAGAAGACCCGCTAACAGGCCAGGTGCCACAAGGGCAGCTGCCCCACTCTTTCAGAAGCAAAACAAGGCTCACAGAAAAGCGAGCTCCAAGACCAGTGTGTTGCAATGTCCTCTCTCCTTGTTTGCAAAGATGTGGTCACGGCCAAGGAAATCGGCCTCTTGCGATGCTGATCCCGCAAACCCAACCCCCTTCTCTCAGGAACAAACGGATCACACAGCCAGGGCCTGCCTGCACTTAGCGACATTCCTGGCTACCCATGGGATTTTGACAGACTTTGGAAGCTGCTCAGTTTCTTTATCTGCATGCATGCATGCTGAACACAGTCATCCTATATGCTGCAAAATTATGTCATCGTTTATGGTCTCTGCTTTGGCAAATATTACGTGGAAAGCACTAGGAACTGTACCGGGAGTCCGTGTCAGGTCACAGAATCACAGAATGGTTGAGGTTGGAAGGGACCTCTTTAGATCATCTAAGCCAACCCCCCTGCTCAAGCAGGAACACCCAGAGCACGGGGCACAGGGTGGCAGCCAGGCGGGTTCACCACTGGACTTTCTTTCAAAGAAACACATTGGTCCTACCTGTGATAAGTGGTAATTGCCACATGTAGATTAGGCATCATCTGCAACTACAAGTGGGCGGGGGAAGTAAGGAAACCAGAACCCATCAATCATTATGTCACTGCATGGGCATCCACTTCTGCCACAGGCAGCTCTCGTCCCTCTGGCACTGCGCTAGCTGCACATGCAATCTGATTCTACATCATATATTAACTACAAGGCCTGAAGCATGTAAAATTGCATCTATCCTGTCTCAAACTAGTGACATATAGTTAGAAAGACATTTTTAAATGCCAGTTCCTGCGTTAACCTTTTCTCTCTAGTTCTGGTGAAGTCTGCTCTAGATTTCTTTTTATCCTTCTCTCAGAAGGCCAATATTTGCAGCCTTAACTTTCCATCTCTCTTTTCACTTCCCAGCAAATAGTCCAACTGCATAATTAAGTGATAATCCTGAAAAAGGATATTTTAAGAATTCTGAACAGTACCTACAAGCAAGATAGCTTAATAAACTGGCAACTTCACACGTTTCTTCAGTACAGACATCCTGGCACAGAGCTTCATCAGACCAAATGCTGCAGATCATAGTCACAAAGAATACTCCAAGATCTTCCAAGACTCCTTTCATTTTATTATCACCAGAAAGTACAGGTAGAAATCTGTGATTCAAACAAGCCTATCATTCAGCAACTGGGAATCAAGCTGGTAAGCCGGAAAGTAGAACTGAGTCCTTTCAGAAGGGCATGTAGGTTTCATCTTAATTACATAAGCGGCAAATAGATCAGTAAGACAGGAGCTAAGCTTCAGCTACAGCTGACAGGTTCCTCACACACATTCTAAAAAGGAAAAAGGAAACTACTAGAATACAGGCAAAGCAGGATATGTGAGCGTGGTAATGGCAGATTAATAATAATAAATAAAACCTTGATTGTTTATATTCCATTTTCAAATATCAGCTTATCAGAAAGCTCTGAAGACTCTGGTATGTTCATCACAATCACAAACCCAGTAACACAGCAATATTTTCAGGAGTCTTACAGCATACTAACAATAAAGAAAACTTAGCGATCAAGAAATTCTAAATAATTAATTATATACTATGTTATACTATAGACTACTCTCTTCATCATACTTCTTTTACCCATGCTCCTGCAGATCTGAGCGTAGCACCAATACTTGTGTTCATAGTTACACTGAACAGGATGGAGCTCTGCACAAGTATAATGTGGTTTCATTTACAAGGCAGCTGTCATATCAGAGAGCTTTAACAAAGTTAGAGCTCTCTGTGATGCAATGGAAACTATCACTTTACGTCTCCTTAGCTATTTTAATTAATATATGCTTCAAATCACCATGGCCATTCTTAATTTACAAATACCAGACACAGATTAAAACATACAGTAAAAGACAAACTGAAACCAGTGATGCTCCACTATGTTACAGATAACTCACGCCATACTGTTCATAACATCCCTTGGTCTTTCACAAACAAGCAGGGACATGATTTTTCAATTCATGCCACAGAATTTATAGGTAAGAATTTGTATCATCTTCTTACTCATCCCTGGACTGCTTTTGGTCACAACCATAGGACAGGAGTGCAACAACTGAAAATTGCTCCCTTTGGGTGGCTGCAGCGGGCATGTTCCTGATCCTCATGGGCAAGGGAGATTCTGCAGAGCAGCCGCCCTCACAGCCGTGTTGACAAGGGCATTAAAACTGACAGCAACTGCGAGGCCCTGCTGGCAGTGGGGAGCATAAGCTGCAAAGGTCATGGAGATTAGCGGAATAAGACATGGGCTCTTAAAACCACTGCCTTTTGGCTCACGCGCTGTGATTAGTACCTCTCTAATTATATATATATATATATGTATATATATATGTGTATATATATATGTATGTATATATATATATATGCATATATATACGTATATGTAGTCAACTTCCAGCTATAACAAACACCAATTTCATAGAGATTCAAAAGGAAGGAAGATAGAAGGAATAAAAATGGTAATGAGTGAACATATTAGAATATTCTTAATGAAAAGGAGTGTAATTGAAAGGCAGAGAGAAAGAAAAAAAAAAAAAAAAAAGGTACAGCAATGTGTTTTGTGGGAAACCAGCAGCAGAACTAAAGAGATGCTTTTTGTACCAATTAAACAAAGACCTAAATAGGCCAAGTGGAAAAAACAACAGTCAGTAAGAATTCCATAAAGTGGCACGTATGCAAAGCAGAAACCACATGCAGCTTGCCAGAAGGTGTATTAAAGCAGCAGCATAATGCTCAGGGTATGTTTGTTTTGGAAACTGAGAGCTAGGAGCATGGGTGGACCTCACCAGAAATGCCAAACCACTGATTAGACTTCCCTGCAGACCTCAATAACTTAACCTGCCTGGGAACAATAACCTGGCATGGGTGAAAAATTACATTTCAGATTACAGACTTGAAAGTAAAACAGATTTTATTTAAAATGATCATATATCAAGTAAGGTCCATTTGTGGAAAAATATTCTATTAGAAAGAGGATGTTTTGGATGAGTTATTTATCTATATGAGTTATGAGTTTATTTATATGAGTTACTATTATATCCTGCTTTGCTGATGGCATTTTGACAGCTATAAAGGTCTTTTGGGAAAAAGACAAGGAAAAGAAACCAGCAAGGCCAGGAAAATCTGAAACCTCGAAAGGATGCATCTTTTTACAAACTCTAGGCCTCATCCTGTGAAATAAGTTTAGTTCGTCGCTTGTCTGTGCTTAAGGAGTGAATAGGGGCTCTGACAGGTAATTCCAATCAAAGAAAGCAAACCTGCATTTCTGCAGAGCAGCTTCCTGATTCATAAAAACATTGCAGTCCCCCTCCTTGCAGCAGCTAACTCATAGGCAGATCGAAATGGTCAAGCAAAAATCAAGCCAAGGTCAACAGGCTGCACTCTGGCTGCTCTTAACTACCTGCAGGGTGAGGATCCCACGCTGGAAGGTGACTTCACCCATGTACGACTACTTACATTTTCATGCAACATTTCACCAGAAACTTGTTTTCTTGTCCTTTTCTGGCTGCCTGTACTGCAAGTCTTGTTTACCTCAGCTGAGCTATTTTTATCTGGCTTTGTCCCCTCCCTTTGCTCTTACGTCTACTACCATGTTTTTTCCTAATCCTCCGACTAGCTGGGAACTAATTTCTTTGTGGGTGGTTTGCAAAAGGTCGGTTGGGCTTGTCCTTGTGCCCGATTTTTATTATTATTATTATTATTATTATTTTTAAATCTTGCCTGGCTATTTTATTTGGCAATTTTGCATCAGGATTTGGGTTTAGTGTTACATATTTGTTTTAATTCAGTCCATACATGTCTCACAATAGACAGCTTAATAAACGAGTAAGATAAATAAAGATGACATTCTAATAAGTTCACCGCACACATGGGCAAGAACAGAGCTACAATGAAGTATTTCACTGATAAATGAATGAACAGGCACAGACTAGAGGTAAACACGCAAAGGCGCCATTATCTAACACCCTTCATCTGAAAGGACCTCGAAGCACTTGATTACACCGCTCTATTTCTAAAGGCCAATCCTAACTAATATTCTAGGAGGCCTAGCAAGCTCTTTGTGCTGGAGCTTGTCACACACATGCAATACTTAACAGCTGTTTGATGTCAGGCAGTTTGGGATCCTTGCAACCAAGATCCTGCCTCAGTCTTCTCTGTCCTGCAGCCTGAGCCCGGTCCCTTGCTGCCAGAATCCTTCATTCATGACACACAGTGCTAAGCAGAGATGGCAAATTAAAGGTTTTGCCACTGCTCAGATTCAAGAACAGCTCATCTCCAGTGCCAGAGCAGCTTTGGTTGGCTCTGGCACAGAGCACTACCACCACACAGGTGCGCTGGCTGCTGCAGCGCCTGCGGTGCGGCAGCTTCACGCTGCTGGCGGGAACGGCGTCGAGGGCCAGGCCGGTCAGAGCTCCTCCGTACCGAGGCTGTGACAGTGCATGTTGGCTCGGCGTTTGTAACACGTTCAACGAAGTGAACGAAAGCAGCAACGAGCACGCTCCCCACTTGCCATCAAGGGCAAATACAGCCTGCGGGTGCACTTCATTCCATCCACAACCTGCTCCTTGCTTGCTCCGAGGTATTCCATGCCCCCTGTGATCAACGGGGTGAATTAATTCTGCTTACACTTATTTTTCGGGATCCCCACAACTCCTACTTCCCATGTAACAGAAGGTGTACTTGGAAAGTAATCCACTACTAAATCTATTACTTTGGAACAGCATGTAACCTTAGTGCACACAAAGTAAAAGTGACAGAGAAGGGGCCAAAGAACATCACAGCCTCTTAAGCTCTTGCTCCATTTGGGTAGAAAGACTAGGCATCACTGGTCTAGATATATTACAGTTTCTCTCACTTCTAATTTCCTGTAATGTGGTATAAAATGCTAGGCTGTTTCCTTAGAATGATACTCCCTGCTTCCACTGAAAATTGCAAGATACCAGATTTTGAAATAGAATTCAGAGTTACTAGCCTATTAATAACCACTCAAGACCAAGCGTAAGGTGGACAGCAGCCTTTCATCAAACTTAGAACTATTAGAAACATTAGAACTATTTCAATAACTTTTAGCTGATCAAAAAGATTCTCAGAATACCTTTTAATTCCAAAACAACTCACTCGCTCTCACCTTAATGCATCATTGCCTCCAGGAAGTGAAAAATTTAAGTCTTTAATTTTGCTTTGACTATTTTCAAGGTTTCCTCTGCCCTGTTTATCCCAAGCAGTGAATGAAAGAAGCCCTGCCTGAGTAGGAGCATTAGATCCGACGATCCTTAAAGGTCCCTTCCAACCCCAATTGTTCTGCAATGTCTGTGAAGAAATCAGGAGTCTACTTTCTTTAAGCAGAATTGCAAAGATTGAGCAGCATGGCTTTCGAAAAGCTTACGTGAAAAAGCTCAAATACTTTCAATTTAGAAAAGCAAAGCAAACTTGTTTTATTACTCGATTTCTCTTTTTTTTTTTTTAATCCCTCCCTGAAAGTGGAAGAAAAAATATCCCCCGAACAAAATGGAAATTTGTCATTATCCGTAGATTGCAGCAAGTAAGAACATCATAGAACTTTGCAAGAACACCCCAAAAGTCAAGCTCAACTGGAAAAGTAGGATTTGGCATTTCTAATGTTATTGCCAGCAGAACTGAACTCAGTTATTAAAATCTGCCATTGACAAACTTTGTTATACAACCCCAAGTACAATCTGCAATAGAACTGTTCTGAAACTTCCAAGGGGGGCTTCCTATAATGGTTTTACTTACTGAATCACAATAAACTGAATAAAAAAATAAGGCCACAAGAAATATAAAAGTAATTGTCTTAAAACACCAAGATTATCTTTTAAGTTTATATCCCTTACCTTTTTAATGCTTATGTCTTATTATTTTCAGACAGGAAAACCTGCTACTTTATCTCTGCACATTCCAGTACAAAAGCTTCACTCTCAGGAACTCTCTTAATGAAGCATGCCAGATGAAGTAACAGAATGTCTACCAGAGCCCAGCAGTGACTTCCATCTTGCTCACACATATCAAGAAGTGTTTCTAGTTTAGTCTGAGTTATTATCATCACTGAATTTCTAAGGCAGTAGAAATGAGGAGCTTGTAAGAAAAACACACTGAAAGTATATGAACTTCTATAGTAAGAGCAGACAACACTATTGCGTTTTGCTTCAAAGCCAACAGCTGAAAAAGCAGACTAAGAAAACAAAGCTTATTACTCCAGCTACCATTTGATTCATGCCTATTCCAAACAGATTTTAAGAACTGTTAGATAAAAGTCCAAAGGTCACAATAAAAAAAAAAAAAGACATACTATACTTGTTTGTAAACGGGTACGGGATGGCATGGTATCTCTCATCCATTTGCACATTTATCAAGCTCTGTATGAATGTTTAGCTCAATATAAAACACTTGTTTTACATTTTATGAATCTCATTAAACATGAAATATCATATGAGATTTTAAGAAGCCTCCAGATCAGTTTAGTTCCTTATTAGCTAATTTTTCTATGGAACTAAACTTCTTAATGATTGCTCCTCTTTGAACATTTTTTATAAACCTATTTTATATGACCATATAGATTTTAAATTATTACATTTCCTTTTACTATATAAATATGTGTAAGTATGCAAATATGTATATGCAAGTATACAAAAATGTAACTATTCTTTGACTTTTTCTAGTCATATCAACAACTTGAAATCTGATTCCTTCAACAACTTAATATCTGATTCCTTCAAGTCAGATTTTTTTTTTACTGTCACAACAAATATTAAAAATCAAAGCTGCAGAAACAGCAACTAAAATAAAAATGAGGCATGCTTGAAAATATTTGATAAACAAAAAAAGATTAAATATACTTACCTCAAAAGGTAGAGGTAAAGCATTGCACTAAAGCATTTTTGGCACACACACGTTATTTTAGGCCCATCTATTTTCAAAAAGAGCACCGCTCTCAAGCACCAGGTAGCTCATTTTTGTTGTCAGCAGCAGCTCCACTCATGTCCTTCAGGATGCAGCGGCCTCGTGCACCTGTAATGACCAGCTGTAGACGCAAACAGCCCTTCCAGCCTGGAGCAACTGGCTATGCTGCTAGTCCCCGACCAGTGTGACTACAACCACTTCCCACTTCTTTGCTCTTCAGGAAGTGAGCAGCAAGCTCGCTGGAAGAGTCACAGCGACAAGAGAAACCAGAACCAACATCGCTGGAACTAACCTAATGAGACTCTTGTTCCAAGCAGGGCTATTAATAACACATAATAATATCATGTCAAAGCCTAATTTGAATGGGCTGAATCAACAGAATGACTTTATCACCATAACATGTAATAACAAGGTATAACCAGATGCATGTGTAGGTTTAATTAAACTGAGAATATTCCAAACCAATATGTTAAACATCCCAAGCTCTGTGTTCTTCACAATAAATACTTAACATAAAGTGGGATAAATTTTGCCCATAACAGTTCCTTAATTTGAAACACTGCTTCAGAAGATTTCTGATTTGCCTTCTAAGAGCAGCAACGTATGCATTCCAGTCACGTTTCTCAATAAACAAGTATTGTTTACAGTTTTTATAACATGAATAAATACTGTTGCTGTTCAGGAGGGCCTACGATGTGCAGATTTCTCTCTCACTTGGAGTGCAGGGTCTCTAATTAGCAGAGGGGCTACTAAATCCAAGGTGCCACTGGAGATACTATTCTGGAAAAGGTAAGTGTTGGAAACGCAATGAAACTTGAGTAAGTTTTGTGTGATCAGTGGCATTCAAAGGGAAAGCAGTAATTCTTAGTTCAACATCTGCAACCAACAGAGTGTCTGTGGACAAAAGCAGAATTACTAAGATGACATACAGGAGAAAGCGCTAGTCTTAGGCACAGATAAATCTAACCTGTGCTAACTGCTTGCTTTGTGCATTAAAGTAATCCATGCCTGAAACTGTAACATTAAATGTTCTTCCACTTTATATTCTTGTTTCAGTACTGGTCCCATTATATTCTTAACTCAAGACATTACCAAAACAAGAAGTGACAAACTACAGCCTTAGTCACTTAGTCCTCTGCATACTTTTAAGGATGGCATCTTTCAAGGGACCACATTTTTAGCTGCCATTCTGACACAATTCCTTCTGCGACAAGATATTTACTAATCAACCTCATATTTAACATTATTGCCTCTGTGCAGCAGCTGAAAACACAGCTTTATGTTCTCTGACTACTACTTAACTCAGCAAGGGGACAGTGTGCTGAGCAGTCAAAATCCCATGAACTTGGAGAGCTTATAGAGAGGCTGCGGGGAAGACAGACAGGCAGGAAGAGTCAAATGGTTGTGGAAGTAACATCTGACTGTTTTGAAAAGACATTATCACACAAATGGAGAGGGAGAGACATGTGTGAAGTGGCTGAACTTGTTAAACAAACTGTACATGAGGTGTCCTCGTACAGTACACCTGGCCCTGCTTTGTGGTTTGCAAACTGACTGATACATAGCAAATAGGAACAGGGAACACTCTGCACTGAAAAAGGATATGAGGCCTTTTGGCAACGGCCACAGAACACGTACGAACTTCATCGCAAATTTGATGCAAAATTAATATACATATATTTTTTAATGGTAAGAAAAAAAAAAAAAAAGGATTCAAATCTATTGGATATCTTTTAATTCTTGCGTTAAGAGATTAAAAGCACTCAAGCACACAGTCTGAGTCCACAGAAGATAGTATGAAAAGCTAGAATAAGAAGCCTGTATGAAATCCCAGCATGTCTGTCCTTTCTGAAAGTCTTCAGAAAAGAGTAGCAAAAAGCAAGTGGAGCCGACTCAGTCATGCACAGGACCTATTCTCTTGTTAGTCGTTCCTCTTCTCTGCATTGTGTCCAACCAAGCCTCTCGCAGAAGCACTCCAGTTCTGCCCCTCTCTTCAGCTGGATTTTGCCATAGTCAGAATAGCTTAAGGACAGAGGCAGGGCTTGCAAAGAGATACGACAATTTTTATTACATCAGCTAGCAGGGTTGTAAAAATTAGCCAAGCTTTCAGAAACACAAATCCTTCTTTAGCTACTTGCATGCACAAAAGCTCATCTTACTTTTCCAGTTATTCTAGCTTGCTTTAGCCTACAAACCTTTCCCTGCCTTGCCTACGCAATCACGGGAGAGCAGGAAAGGAGAGCTAGTGGTTACCTGCAGATCTTTCCTCTCATACCACTGTAGCTAAGAGGCATCACTGTGGTATTTCTTATATGAAAAATATTTATTAAGTCTTCTCCTCTAAAAATTGTTCCAGAAGTGCTTGAACACCGTGATTGCAGCCCAGATTCATTCTGTGCAGATTTGGTTGTTCTGTTTTTTTATTTCTTCTGGTCAGGAATAAAAACTACACTTAAAGATTCAAACACAAGTTAAAACAGGTATCAAAAAAAAATTCCATTTTCTGTATTTTTATAGGCTTATCAGTATCATCTACAAGTGAAAACACTAATGAAAGGTTTTTCTGCCCTTTTTGTTTGTCTGAAGTTATCTCCTATGCAAGCAAGTGACTTGTGCAAAGATTTGCCACAGTCGCTTGGAACTTCCACAGACACCCCAAAGAGGTGGAGGGAATTAAGGGCAGCTTTCTTTTTAAAAAAAGAAAATGAAATCATAGCCAACTTCCATTCTCCAACATAACAAAGCCCCAAATTGTCCAGAGACTACTAACAAATATAGCAAAGGAAGCAGCATTTATTGATATTTTAAAGTACAATGTTCCTTTGAAAAAACAGTGTCTAAAAATGATGCATTTGACAACCCAGCTGAGACATGTTTATGCCCTTATCTACTTCTAATCCCAGGGTAAACAAATAGGCATGTTTTTTTCCAACTATAGTCATTCATTCAAGACACTCTAAAAATGTCAAAGATAAATAAATGAGCAATTTATTTTATGTGTTTATTTACATCAGTGAGTATGCCTAGCACTTTTTACTGATGTATTTAACATGGTAGTGAACTCACTACATCAGCATTTGCGTATTCTTGCACTCCTATTTATTATTTCAGTGCACTAATTAGCATGCTGAATTTTATCCAGTATATCAAAATTGTCATATTAGTTACCACAATGAAAAGAATGCACACCTGCAAAACAGTTTTTTCAATAACTAATAACTTAAGAAACATTAAGTGCCATAAAAAAACCTTCACATTTTAACTTGACACAGTGGAACACATTAAAATATGGCAGCACCAACCAACCAACCTGATTTGATTTGCAGACATCTGGCAATTTTTTCCTTCAGAAGGGAAGTTCCCTATACTGCAGATTGAAGCTTATTGAGGATAAATTCCCCTCACCTTAATTATCTTTCACAGATCTCCCTGAAAATAGTCTAGAGATCTCAGGATGGACCAGAAGCTAAAAACACATGCCTTCATGTCACTCTGAAAGGAATTCTGCCTGACACGCTTCAGAGCTAATGGTCACACTGGGTTAAACCCTGGCCTTGCTGAAGCTAACAGGCATTTTGCATTTAATTTTTTGTAAATAAAAAATAAAAAGAAAAATAAAAAGAGAGAGAGTCATGAAAGGATTGTGCTCAAGCACTTTTCTAACATGCTCCCCAGTGGAGTCAAGGGAGGTCAAGTTCAGTCAAAATCATAATGTCCAACTTTCGCTCTCTGCTTCTGCCCAGCATTGCAAGTGCAAGGAAGGATAGGGCATTTGGGGCCACCACATTTCTGCTCTTTGGCTACTAATTCCCACGTTCTAGCACACCTCCCTGCCTTTTAAAATTTGTGCCAGACTTAAGAAATGCCCTGAAGAGCAGCCTCCTCGGCACGTTCCCCTAGACTCCAAGCAAGCCCCAAAGCCCAAGGGAACAGCGCGCCTGCGGGCCTACCCGCAGCCACTCACACCGGTGCTGGCCACTGGGCGACATCCTAGAGGGGCAGCCTCCCTCCCATGGGCAGAAAGGGAGGAGGTTCCTCTGACAGCCAGAAGAGCCACAGCTGCACAGCATGTTTCTCCCTCCTTTCCTATCAGCTTTGCTTCTGCCTTTGGTATCTGGCCCCTTAAATTTTCATTGCATAGTGAGGTAAATAACAACCAGGGCAATAACATGTTATCCCAAGATAACACAAGCTCTATTACAAAAATGCAGTATTTCCAACTTTTGTCACAGAGGAAGTGGAACATGCTCATCTCCATAGCTTTCCTTACGAACTACAAAAGCACTAGGTTGCCAATTAAAGAAACGCAAGAGCCCCTTCCCAGATTCCTGCTCTACCGGCCAAGCTTGAAGGAACTGCTAGAACAGAAGCCGTGTGGCGGCGCCCAGCATGTCATGCGCAGTCCCCGCGGGGCACCGCGTGGCTGTGCGCGGGGCAGGCGCCCACTCCCGCAGGCTCCCCACTCATGTTGGCTCTGGTAAGCCAAGAGCATCCTGGCACGGCCAAAAAGGAGAGCTGTGCACCAAAAGATTCCGGTGAGTCTTCAACAGTCATAAAAGCATCACAGAAATACAGCACTCACATCCACCTTCACCAGCCACTTAACAGGAATGTCACGTTCTTGCCCACAGAACAGAGCTGCATTACCTTTCCCAGATTTCCACCCTAAAACTGAAATACTGTGTACAGGTCTGCCCACAGCATATTGCTAATTATATCCCAAATGAAAAGCATCTAGCTTTTGAATTTTCCCCTTTCCACTCTGTTCATTACAGCAATTCACACTTTATAGCTGAATGTCTGCTAGTGTTAAAGCAGCAATATATGTCAGAAAAGCAATAAACTTGACTTGTGGCATTCCTCAGAGAGAATATACAGGGTTACGAATCACCATTTCTGGGGGTAAAGTAACACAGCACTATCTTGGCACCGGTCAGTGAAATATTCAGGCTTTTAGCTTTAAGTCAATCGCACCCCTTTGGGGCCACTCTGTACAAATGTAGCTCTAATCAGCACACATAGCAGGACACGCTTGCAAAATTAACATCTTTCCCATTGTGCAAGGTGGCAAGCAGAAAACACAGGGCAGTGCTGGCTTGTTTTTTAAAACAAGAAGGGGAAAACAAACTGTTTTTCTTATGGGTACTTTAGCCATAGTTTTAGGTAGTGGTGCTGTTCAACAATTTGATGTATTTTTATAAAAATCTTTCAACAAATAGAAAACACCTAAATCTAAGAAAAAAAATACTCTCCCATTCAGCTATATACTTTTAATAAAAACAATCTTGTGTTACAGTTCCATCTCTACCAAAATCAGCAGGATTCTCCTTTGAAAGGAGAGCGCAACATTCAGCAGAGGCCTGACAAACAGCGTTACACAGAACATCATCTTGCGTGGACCGACTTTCATTTACCCCAGGGCTTACAGAACTGTGGCAGCGAGAAAACCTGATCACAGCAACAGCCGCCTTGCAGAAGGCTGGGTGCTCTAAGCCATGTTTTTTCTTCCTTGCACTTCTGACAGCAGCACAGCAGCTCTGTAACCCCCATACAAAGAAGTGAATTCAGGTCATTTGCACATCTCCCACAACCAGGAAAACCATTTACTGAAACATAACTCTCTTCATTAATAACAGCTCGATCCAGCACATTTTAAGAATATTAGCTGCCAAAATGTTGCACAGAATATTTCCATTTCATTTTGCACTTGTAACTATTAAGTGAACAGGCTGCGCTAAGAGCACAACTCCACACAGCAACAGTGCAGAGGCCCAGAAACAAAATCCTGCAGCCAGCTGAGCAAGCAAAGCAACACACCAAAATCAAAGGGCAGTGCAAACTCCTGCCTCTTCCTCACTTGGCTGGCGCAGACTCGCACCTGATTGCCCATCTCCAGGCTTGCCCTGCAGTAAGGCCTCACAGGCCTGAAGCAGCAGCTGCTCTCCTGCTTCCACAGCACATGCCGAGATTCACAAACCGGATAAAGAAAATGGAGGGAAATGAAAAAGCGAGCACTGTACCTCACTTTACAAATATGAAATGTAATTTGCAATTGAAAATGACACTGACAATTAAAGAATCCTAGATTCAAACACCACTCTTCCCTTTGCGAAAATCTAGCTACAATTTTTTGACTGAGCTCTATATAAATATATATAAAAACTCTCATCGACATTCAAAAAACAGAACTTACAGTACACACTTGCTCTTGTGCAAAGATAGCGCTGAATCACTTAATTTTGAGTCTAATTTTTTAATAGGATTGCCATTAATGTTAACAGGGCCAAAACCAATCACCCCTTGGATAGGGCTTATGTCAAAAGGGCAACATATGAGTCAAATAAGCAAGCAATGCAAAAGATAAAAAAACCAGCATTTATCCACTTCAGCACATGTTCTGTCCTTGCATCCACTAGCCTAAGACTAGAGCTTTGATTTGGAAAAATTCTTTTCAATGAACCCATCCAAGCGTGGCCCAGCTACAAAGCAGATTTACTAGTAAAGAACAAAACAAAACGCTTAACAGCTGTTCATGATATTCTGTATGCTATACAACATCAGCTATACTTTCCTTGAAGTTCCCAGAGCAAGAAATGCATGAATGCTCCCTAAGTCTACCAAGCCACACTTAAATACCAAATAAGCCCTCAAGTATCACAGTTAACTCCCTTCTATGTATTTACAGAATGTGCCTGGAAACTGGGAGGTACTGAAGAATAAAGGGAGGAATAAAAATAAATAAATAAATAATAATAATAATAGGCCAAACCAAAACTAGATTCATTTCCAAAGAATTTTCTCCCTGCCACAAACCTCACACTTTCGACTCTATTGAAAAGACTGAAATAGGCTCCAAACACATTCAGCTTAGGCCCAAGCCTCCTTTATACCATCCTATCAACTTTCAAGCACAAACACTACAGAAATGTTACTGCTAACGTTTCTAAAGCCGGCTTCAAAGTCCACCTTTAATTGTAACACACAGGTTGCTTACCTCACTGTTGTGGCCCCTCAAATTGAAGTTGATCCTCTGAGGGGTGTTCCGGTCTCTCCTGCAATGGCTGGAGGTAAAAGTGACGCCTACAACTCCTCTGCCATTGCCTGTTGCCAACCAGCCTTCCTCGTAGTATCGCCTCCGGCACACGGGTTTCTCCTTCTCGCTTTTGGGGACTCTCCCTTTCCAGGAGAGGCAGAGGATGTTGGAATCGCTGCAAAGAACAGGCCCATGTTCCACTGCTGCATACATGCTTTTTAAATATTTTAATTTTTGACATAAGAAAGTAATATGTCTAGTGCACAAAATTTAAATCAATTCTTTTATTGATAAGACTGACCTGGGATAGATCATTGAAAGGGAAGAGGATGGGGTCAGTGTTTATAAATATCCATCAAATGCATAGTGAAAAATTCCTCTATAAAAGATGATGGCAGTTGGCTAAGAAAAAGTAACACTTAAAAAAAAAAATCAGGTTCATTTTTGTTTTTGAGTCTATAGAGTGAGGGTGCACGTATCCTTTGGAGAAACAGCTACTTCATAAGAGGCGCTCAAGAAATGGTTAAATCATCTTTTTGCTCAACTTGATATAACCTTTGTACAGCCTGAGATTCCAGTTTAGCGTAATGCAATTCCAGAGACAGAGAGTTGCAAACGTGTAGGTTTCAAGTAACTTAAGGCTTTTAAGATTTCCTCCAGTCAGATTTTCTTCAGAAGTTCAGTTGCAGAAACTTATACACACGCACATACATATATATGTATATACATGACATTCATCTTTTCCAAGCCGCCCTCTGGCACGTCTTTTCCATCCAATGTATTTCTGCTGCTAAAGCTGAAAGAGATTGCATAAAGGGAAAAAAAGGCACACAAACCGTGCGGAACAACAGACCCGACCGTGGGCAGGCACTGCTGTGCCAGGCCAGGCGGGAAATCCCTCTTGGTACTGAACCACTTGCTGGAGTCAACAGGTTTTGCAATCCAAAGCCAATCCAATTTTCATTGCAGCACTTTTTTTCCACCAGAGACCCAACACAGCCTGAACTGTTTATCGTGCTATCTCGCCTGCTTTCCCACTTTTTGCTGCCACACTCAAAGGAAAAAGATACCCCCTCTTCATTCAGCAGAATCAAAAATGCTCTTTAAGCTTTTAGCTTTCAAAGCAGGTAAGTTTGCCTCAGGCGAACCATGAAGTTCTGTTTCCTCCAGAAGAGGCTAAATGTCAAGCTGGTTTTCTTTTACTTTTCCCTTTTTTTTTTCCTGCTACAAAGAATCAAAGATTTTTCATCCTACAGCAAAAACAAATGCCAGAATTAAAGTACATCAAGTAAGCACTCTTTCAGAATCTTCTAAAATTCACAAAAGAAATATAATCATCTAAAAAAGAAAGAGAAGCAGCATTAAAAATCTGACTTCCAGGTTTCACTATTTCTCTAGATATTTTCCTTGCTTGTTTGAGTGGATCTTTCCTTCTTGATGCTTGTCTACAGCACAGATTCATAGTTTCAGACACAACATTTGCAGCTGTACAAGAAGGAAACATATGAAGTACTCCAATTGTTTTATTTGAGTAACATTTATGAGCTCAATTAATTAGTATTTATACCATAGTAAGTCAAAGGGAAAAAAGGAGAGGGAAAAGGAATATGCAAGTTTGATGACCTGGCTAACTCAAGAAGGACAACGAGATTTGTTCAGTTCAATGTCCAGAGTCGTCCCATAGTTCCTGAACTTAATTCCAGTCATCACTACTCAACATGTGGTTCACGATCTATTAGTTTGGTCACAGTCTATTGAGCCCAATGGAGTATGTGCCAAAGCTCATTCATTATTCCTCTGCAATAACAATCACTTTCTTCTATATCTTACTTCGGCTCTTTTGTAATTTTTGATTTTGACTGGGGAGGTATTTATTATTTTTTCTTCTGTGCAGAGGGTGTTTTTTCTTCCTCTTCTTGCACACCTTTTTCACCCGTGAATACCATGTGGAAAGTTGAGCACTAGTGGCAGGTGTCCTTCCATAAGTTAGTGATTTCTGTGCCGTAAAGGTGCTCCATCTGGTTCTTAAATTAATTTTCATCAACTGCAAAGCTCTCCGGAATATGCAAGAATAAGTCTATGTGACGACAGAAACGTATGTATATTCATGTACATGCAGTACACACACAAGCTCACTCGATCCGATACTCAGAGCTGCATCTGTCTTTTCAGCTGAGCTGTAGAAATCTTGTAAGATGCCTGTCCTTCAGAAGTTGAAAACCCTGGATTCTTCCAACTCTGCAAGACAAAGTACACAAACACACAAAAAAAATGAAAAAATATGCCACAAAACAGCTTAGGTAGAGCTACCAGGATTACTGTGACAGTAATTGAATCATTACAATTAAATACTTTATACTGATCTCCCGTATCTGTAATATTTATGTGCAATATCCACATACATATTTTTTGCTTGCACACACGCATACAAACAAAAAGCACAAACTATGAAATATTCTCTCATCTTGTATGTTTACAAAGCATTTCCACATGGGATACACAAAATGTACATAGGAAGGATATATTAGAGATTTCCCCTCCCCCCCCCCCCAAATCCAAAGCCCTCGGGGACAAATTCTTACAGAAAGATTGCACACCTTTTTGAAGTGAGGCCAGGGAAGGGAGATGCCAGTTACAGAGAAGATGTGCAGTTAGACACCAAGAGACACAAATTATTAAGTACAGGGCTAAACTTATCAGCCTCAAAAGAATAAAGGAGTGAAATGATTCCTCTGGGACTTGAAATTCTGCTTTCAGGAAAGCTAAGGTATTGCAAAATGAAAGCTTATAAGATTAAATAAATACAGATGGATTTTAAAGACTACTCAAATCTTGAATAAGTCTCCATTTGAAAGAGGAAAAAAAAATACTTATATTCAGCTTTATACAGACATGAAATCAAAAAGGTGTGCAAGATATTCCGAAAGATCTATCTGTAGCAAACAGATGCAGCTATTGCTCCTACACAATTATTGCTAAAAAGAACTCATTTAAATTAAGAATTGTGCACATCACATTCAACGTAGCAAAAATGATCTTGCCTATATCACATATGGCACTATACTAACTTCATATTTTGAGTAATTAACCTTTTTTTGTTTAGCACAGATATACTAATACAAAATTTTAAAAACTCAGGAATACTGTCAGTAAGGTCTGGTGAGTTTCTATCAGAACTTTTCAGTGTTACAACCAGCTAACAGATCATAGAATCATAGAATGCTTAAGGTTGGAAGGGACCTCTAGAGATCATCTAGTCCAACCACCCTGCACAC
>VZSV01000246.1:619031-629941 GCA_013398735.1 Nothocercus julius | reverse complement strand
AGCCAATTCCTAATCCACCTCACTGTCCACTCATCTATCCCACACTTCCGGAGCTTGCCCAAGAGGATGCTGTGAGGGACGGTGTCAAAAGCCTTGCTGAAGTCAAGGTAGATGACATCCACCGCTCTCCCCTCATCCATCCAGCTAGTCATTCTGTCATAGAAGGCGATCAGGTTAGATGCTTTTAAAGTAAGTACCACTAGCAATTTTTTCACTGTAGCATGATAAGGGTTTGAGAAGTGCCCTTTAGATTGCCAAATAATGCAAAGAACCATAGAACCCTGTTCAATCTCAAGCCAGTCTCTCAGTATTTCTTATTAAATTGCCTAATTAAAAGATTCAGACGCTAGTCTTCTTCCCCCAAGAGGATCCATACCTCCCCCCTCACTCTGTTGTCATTGCACCTATTTGTAGCAGTCTTACAGTTCTGCACCTTGGCACACATTTAAACCAATCTTTTTGCCTTCTTTTGCCCACGACAAAACACAAGTAAGTTGCTACCTCTATAGTAAAGCATTTGAAAGAGGTGGAAAGCACACAATCTTCCCCCGGTTCCCAATTCTGCAGAGACCCCCTACATGAAGCGCATTCAGCTTTTCAGATGAAGTTCTTCCAAATGAAACTGCTAAATTGTAGGTTTTTATAATCAAGCTTAGCGCATTTTCCTTTCTGAACAGGACAAGAGCTAATCACAGAAGTTCACTGATCTTGAAAAAGCACTCCTTTTTGCTGGTAAATTGTTTCTGGCACCGAGTCACTAAATATTGACAAATAGCAGTAATCTACTTTGATATACTCTCACTTAAAGTGCAATTGAACACATCTGTGCTCTGAATTCTCCCTGTAACAAAGGGAGAAATTGCTTGAACCTCTACTTGGATAGTGTTTTGAGCCAAAGCCTAGTGGATGCAACAAGTTCTTTAACTACAGACACCTAAACAGACAAAAATAGATTGAGGCTTTTGACATAGGAAAGATGAAGGATCCACAATTAGATCTTGCTGTGTCAGCACAGCTCCTCCTGAATGCAAAACCAGCAGCAGGTTATGTTGTAACATTATAGAAGTAAATTTAGGTATTAAAAATACGAGCTTATTGACAGTGGCTCTTATTTTTTCAGAACCAATGTTTAACTCAACATTTTTACTGCCTGCTTCCATTAACTTCTATGAAAACGTGTTAGGCCACAGTTGTACAGCCACAAACATCTTTGCTTGTTCTTGTGCATCTTTCACTGACATCTCTCCCTCTCTCCCTCTAAGAGAAAGGAGTTGCACACGGCCAAGGGTATCAGCACAGCAGCAAAGCTCATAGTTGTTTCATGCTTAGCGCACAAGCCAACTACAGGAGAGTAGGACACGACAGAAAGCAGAAAAGGAAAATTCAGGGGAATGCACACTATTAGTTATCAAATTGTTAATTACTACAGACTCACATCCTGCATTTAAAAAGATTTTGACTATCTGAAAAAAATCCTATGAAATGAAAGCTATAGAGTCTTTGAAAAGTCAGGCTACCAAATTTCAGGCTTTTTCAGTCTAATCAGTTTTCCTTCCCAGTAAATGTTCAGGAGGCCAAAAGAAACAGCAACTTTCTCTTCTTACAGTTCAGAAAAGGAAAATTAGATACCAGTAGCGCAAAGAGGGCAAGCTCTTTTAATTAAAGACTGAGACCACAAACTTGCATTTTGCTCTGAAAGATCAAACTTAACTGGTTTTGCACAGGCTGAAGGCAGATGATCCTACCAAACACCAAATGGTAACTTAAGCAAATGGTTATGAACTATTAACTGGGAAGTAGCAAATCTTCTCCAAAGGTTGGTCCCTGAACATATGAAAGAGAGCAGGTGTTTTAAAAACCCCACCTGTGTAGGAAGTGAGCTAAATAAGAAATTGTATTGTTCACGTGGAAAATAATTTAGAAAATATCTTTTTAAAAGACCACAAAACAGTCCTTCTCAGCCCAAAAGGTAAGGATATTTAAGCTAAACAACCTTCCGAACATGCAAGGAAAAGATAACACTTAGCTTCTGTTTTGTTTTTAAATGTTTTAACAACTATATACTTTAGTTAAGTGAATATATCCTCCTTTGCAAGAACTGCTTTGAGCCCCTTTAATCAACTGCAAGACAAAATGAAGATATTTCTGCTTTCCCAAACACTCATCACTCCTTTCCCACCCCCCCAGCATGGCACACCGTGCCATCATTTATTCCGTGAGGACTGTTCAAAGGTGCTGCTGTTTGAACTATATCAGGGGAATGATCCAAGTAAAAGTCCCAGAAGCAAAGTTTGAAAGCAGCTTTATCAGTTAACATCTGCTTTGCTAGATTTGGGCTCACTGTTCCTTTCTTTGTGAGAAGTGATACAGCTCCAGCCTCTTTTCACCCAAGCTCTCCTACCCTCACAAACACTGGCAGTCAGTGCAGGGGCTGATCTAGCTGAAAGTTCACCCTCCGAAGCCACCGGTTGATCTGCACGCAGAGCAGCCGCTTTACTCAACTCCCAGGCACCCACAACAGAGCTTCTGCCAAAGCAAGAAGGGTGGTAGAAGGCCGCGCTACAGCAGTCTGACTTCAGTCACTTTCAGCTGTGCTCAAAGGGCTTTTCTGTTTTGTTTTAAACTGAATGAGTCCCAGTTAGCATCCCCAGCATGGTCCCATATGCAGCTGCACTGGGAAAACAGAGGCAGCAGCTCCACAGCCCAAGGGAGCAGTAGAGGGAAGGACTACTTGCAGCCAGTGCTGCCACTTGCACACTTTCTGTCATAAACTGCAGCCACAGAGTGTTTCCAACTCGAGATTTTGCCCTCAGAGGAAGAAAGCAAAATTTGTTCCTTGAAGGACAAACTTGAAGTGGCTGCCACAGTGTCCTAGAGCAAAGACCACCCACCAGCCATGGAAAACTGTTCCACTTTCAAATGAATTTTCACGGGCAAACACATCAGATAGATGACGAAAGACCTGTTTCAGGAATTAAAAGCATACAAATATAGGACAGTACCCTTTAAAACCTCCTGTAAAAGTACACCAAAAAAGCACCCACTAAAAATCTATAGAGAAACAAAAGAAAAGGAAAATGTCACCAGGAAATCACTTTCACTTAAAACTGTGCACTTTCTCTCTCAAAAAAAGGGCCACAATCCTCACAGCTCAGAGGACACCTTTACAAGGTAGATTTCCAGAGTCATTCATTTAAATCATGACAAACAACTGTGTCTTGTTAAGGACATTCAAATATCTTCATTGGAGTCCCAGCTCTTAGCATCTCTTTTACTTTGAACTGACTGCACTGACCTTGCTTGTAATTACAGAGCATTTTCTTTCCCTTAAGGATGTTCTGCAGCCTGCCAGCATCCCTTGAGCCCGCAGCAGTTCTATGTAGTTCCTAATTATCTCCAATATCTACCCACAGGCTCTTCTAATACTTCGTTATGAACACGCATTGAAGTCTTGACAACCTCCTCCCAAATCCCAAAACACCTTCACATGCGACACACAATGCTGAAAATACTACATATTTTTTTTCTTAAATAGGAGGGGCGGGGGAAGGGAGAAAATAACAGAAGCCACTGAGAAGAGTCATAAACAAAGAATTATTTCTGTTGGACAGTAAGACGTGTTTCAGTGACAAACTGCATGAGCAACTCATATCTGCCTGATGAGCCCCAGTGCAGGAACAGAGGAGGAGGATGCTGAATAGACCTGTGGGTAACTGCTTTTCAAGTTTTGTCTCTCTTTATGATACTATATTCCCACCTAACAGATCTGCAACTAGGTAGATTAGCTTGGCAGTCTGCTGTCCAACTATTGATTGTACAGAGGGTTTTACACTCAATTCTCTTTTCATCTCTAACAGAAGCATCTGGTCAGGATATTGGAGATTTAGGTATATACAATATAAAACAACGAAGTGAAGATAAGCAACATGTTGTAGTCTCAAACAGCACTACCACTCTTCTTGCAAGACAGAGTGACAATGTATTCTATTAAGTCCAAAATACACAGAAATTGCTGGGGCAAAGGTACATAGTAGAAGGACAACTACAGAGAATTGTGTCCTCTCTATTTTTTCAGACACGATAGAAAAATAAGAATATTTGTTAAAATGATTACAGATGAAGATGGATAAACAAAAATACACTCAAATATCATATATTTGTTTTACTTGATGGAAGTAAACCAGGATGAGTCAGGAAAAAAAAAAAAAAAAGCAAGGAAAACAGTATTGATAGATTCCACTGTACCCTCTCCATTTACTGAGAAGAACTATGCCCAGCAATCTAGATCTTCACAGAAGCACAAAAACAAGGATATGGCATAGGAAATACTGGAACACTTTGCGGGAAAGTTACGAACATCGAAATCAAAAAACAAGGCTCCATTTTTTCACAGACTCATCACTGGTGCTTGAAACCCTCACATCAAGTGTTCATTATGTAAACAGGACAAAGAATCAAGAACTTGAAAGCATTTGGAGAAAAATGACAACAAAACCTGGGAAGAGAAAAAGATTTTCAGGAACTATGGAATAGCACAATAAAGGAGCAATAAGTTAAGAGAACTTCACTTGATTGCTGTCAGTGTCAGGAAAAAGAAATTTCTTTTCTTCCCTTTTTAATAAAATTCACTGGTACCATTAACTCAGTATTTAGTCAGGAAGCTGATTCTTCCAGCACAGTTTTGTCAATCCATGAACAGCAAAAGCAGATATAATTTTTATATGTAATTTATTCATTTTAGACTGTATTGATCTCTCCATTTCTTAATACAGTAACATCTGCAAATTGACAGACTGTTATTTCAATTCTGCAACAAGCAAATATTGCTTGCTGACACTTGAGTATAATCTCAAAGTCATGAGGTAAGTTCTTCCTTTGAGCAAACATTAAGACTTCATGAAGACAGTAAACAACTGCTGCAAATTCTAATGAGAAATTTGGGTGGGCAGGAGAAGAGGCGTTAGTTTTACTTTAAAATAGATAAATAAATAAATAGCCAAACTTTCCAGAGTCAACTTTGGATCTTCCTCAATTCAAAGCTTTCAACACTGTTCATTGTCTAAGCAACGCCAGCATGTTTTTTGTTTTTTGTTTTTGTTTTTTTTTTTAAAAAAAGTCCTGAGTCCTGAGTCCAGCCTCAGGATCTAAGTGTCAAAACCAAAAGCAAGAAGATACATCCTAGTAGATTATACTTTTTAGACACAGAAGATAAAAAACAAAGAGCTGAAACTAAAGACAGCTTTTTCTGTGTCTAAACACAGAAAAAAACACCAGAGTTCTTTGTTTAGATTTCTTCTCCATTACCAAGTTATCACCTTACTGCCTTTACCAAGTGTACAGATCTTCACATGAACGTGGTAAAATTCCTAAAACGGCACCCATCAATGAAGAAGGTCCATTTCATATATTTTCTACTTAATTTAACCTTGAATTTGCAAAATTAGTATGACTGCATTTGGTAGATGTTTATCTACTTTATCCACTTGGTAGATGTCAGGCTTTCTCAAATCTAACAAATATAGAGCATGCTCTTGCTAACACCCACGTACAGAATTTTTTTTATTATTATTACATTATTGTAATAAACATGAGTAACTCCCCTAGGATTCTATCATATTTACAGATTTTAGCCAAAAGTAACACCAGAACACATGGAAACTGCCATCATTTCAGGAAGAACAGAGTTTTCACTTGAAACCTTACAGTTATCTTACACAAAGTGACCTTTTCCCTCTTATGTCTGGAATCATTATATAGACAAACCTATTTTAGTAAATTATTTTTTCTTTTAATGAATACTTCATGAAACAAATTCAGAGATGCACAAAAAGCACAGTCCTTATTATATTAAATACTACTTCTTTATGTCTATCTGCAAGGGTGAGAACGCCTAACAATCACAGAAAGAAAATCTGGTAACATATATCATCCACCTTGACCATTCCTTCTATAAAACTGTAGCGCCGCTTCCTTTCCTGTATCGGAAGGTCAGTCTGCAAACTGCTCAAGGAACCTGCTGCTGGTTTGTTCTGGTAAGCAGCTTGGGAAGGTAGCATTGTTAATCTAGCAGTGTCAGCGCTCCCCTTTAGCTCATAAAGTCTATTAAAACAAATTACATGAAAACATCTTCTTTGGGATTCAAACTCTAAAGCTTAAGAGGATCAGTATATTCCAGTTCCTATTTAGATGCAAGGAACATTAAGACAGTATAGTCCTTCATATTTAATGCTGTCACGACACCTCAATGCCTCATCCAACAACGATGTATTATCCACAGACAGCAGAATAACAGGAGCTTAACAGAAGAAAACAAGACTTTTTTTTTGTTATCTGTATTAATCAAAAGCAAATTAAATCAACTCTTCAGAACCTATTTGAAACAGCGATTAGAAAACTATACAGTAAAGAACATTTCAGCCTTGAACTTTAGTAGATGGACACACGAAACAAAAATTACTTAGATAACATGATGAAATATATAGTACTTGATGAAACTGATACAAAGGCTCTGAAATTAAGTAACTCAAGAATGTAATTCTAAGAAAATTTGGGGTTGTTACAGTTACATTTTCTAAATATTCCCAATGTGGCCACTACTATAGAAATCTATCTACCATAATGAATGACAGTAAACGTGATTTCACAGATGGATAAGCGCAACCCTCTTTACCTATCATCCCTACCACACATGGAGAAAGCCCTTAAACGTGCAAACCTTCTATCCATGCAAAAAGAGAGATTCAACCTTTGTTTTTCACCTGAATTCAAGACAGCTATGAGTGGTCTGTAACATCGAACTGTCAATTTAAGCCTCTTGCACATATCAAGTTTTTTTGTTATTGCTCCTGGATAGCAAATAGGTCAGAGAAAGTATAAACAAGACTCATGGAGTTTGTTCCTTTAAGGGACAACCACTAATAAAATTGCGTCATCTTATTCAACAGATGTCTTTTAGTTGCTAAACCACAATTAGCACCTGATGCAAAGTGCTTTGTGCAATCTTTAACTGACATCAAAAACAAAATATCACACATGGATCTCACATTAACCAATAGCACAGCCAACCCACACCATGCATCCTCTCCTTTTACATGTCCAATGATGTCTGAAGTATGATAAAATAAAATCTTCATCTGGAACATTCTACCATATACGTTGTATTGATATTTCTGTTGCTTTTTATCACACCCAGTAACACTTTTTTTTTTTAATAAAATTAATTCACCAGTCTCATTTAAGCTTTAGTTTGCATTTCTCTACTCACAAAAAAAAAAAAAAAAAAAACATTTCATATGGAGAAATACATCTTACAGAGAACAATATTAATGGAAAATTAAAACAAGACATTACTAGATTGACCACGGCTATAAATGACTAAAAGAAAACTCAAGCCTATCTTCTCTGTGGACACACACAGATAAATGCAAAGAGAGCTGAAAAAACATCAGGAGAGTTCTTGAACAATTCCACAGAAATTTTGCAGATTTGACTCAAAAAATCAGGCTGAACTCTTTAGTATAGATACTCATACAGGAAAAATTTGCACCTTCCTCTTAAAGAAAATGGGAATTGAGGCAGGTCATCTGAAGTGTTCTTTTGCTCAACACTATTTGCTGTGAAACAGAGCTACAAATAACTGAAATCACATCAGCTTTTGAAAGAAGCTTATGTAATTACGGTGCTTTGCTCTGTGGAAATGCTATTGAGTTGCTCAAAGCAATGTTTCAAGCAGTTAGCATTTCAAGCATTAATACTAGGAGAGCTTCATCATTCTTCAACAGAACCACCAGCTTCTCAGAAAACCATTTCTCTACGTCTGGGCCCTAAGACATTTTGCTCTGACAGCAAGTAAGGACTTGCCATTATCTTTAATTACAATTTTTCATGACACTATGACAAAGTGACAGTACCTTAGCCTTAAAAAAAATAAACCTCTAAGTTTCTCCAATTGCAGCACTTTAATTGCACTCAGTCACTTTTCCACATAATTTTTAAATAAAATTAAGCCGCTGCTTAACATGCTCAAATTATATAACATGTGTGAATTATACTCATCTATTCAGATTTATGATTTTCATATTTGACGTTAACAGCAAATGGCCATCTTATTTCTTGGATCAGATGTTCTCCGAACTACCATAAACATATCATTGACACATGCAGCATGTACATACACAACACCTGGAATATACTCTTAGGTGTTACAAAACCCGTCCTAGAACAAGGACCTGCCACTGACGACAGTCAAAGACGGTGTCACCATTGTTTTTGGGAAGAGCAAATTTAAAAAAAAAAAAAAAAAAAAGTTGCAATATTTTAAGGATTGTCTTAAATCCTTAAATCTAAGGATTTAAGTATTATCTTTTAAACTCACAAACTCATCAAGTCAGTTTAAATGGAAACTAAAGTTTCACTGAAATACAAATCCAAACTTTGTAAAATTTAGATGTTACTAGTAAAATTATGCTAAATGTCTTATTGACTTTATTCATCATGTTTTGCACTGAAACCTAACAGCTATTTTTAAACTAAGGTAGTCTCATCTTTGGTTAGTGAAGTAAGGTGACTGCTTCTGGTCACAACATCCGTAATAGTGCACTGCTCAGTTCAGCATCACATTTAATTTTCATTATGTTTTGTAAGAGGAAAATAAGTGTTTTCAGTTTTTACTTTTGAAGAAGCCAAGTTGATGTAAACTATACCAAAACATAGTTTTCAGTCTATGCTTAGTGGAAAAAAAAAAAAAATCTTGCAAGTTGATCTGTCCCTGCAGTAAACTGAATCCAATTTCTGAATTTCTTCTATTTCAGTGATCTGAAATACCTGAAAATTTCATGGAAAATGAAAAAAAAAAAAGAAAAAAAGAAAGGTAACACATTTATATTATTAGAAGAGCTATTTACCTTAAATTTGACAAGTCACACTAAAGAGTAAACATACTACAATAGATTTAGACAGAAAGTGACAGCTAAAAATAAGTACCTTTCTACAATCATTTTTAACTAAATTCAAAATTCTCTCTCCACATGTCACAGTAAGGAGAACTTATAACTCTGGGGTGTCAGAAAGGCTCCACCTCCATTAAGCAGTCACGCTAGCACTTCCATCACTATGGCACAAAAGGTCTGGAAATTCGGTTTAAAATCTGACAATAAAAGAAAGACTGAGTTAAAAGGCAAACTACAAGCTGAAGCTCCTGATATGCAAGCAGACGTTCTCTTTTAATGTTGCAGCAGTGGAGGAGTGGTAGCATCTATCAGTTTAGGGGAATGATGAAACAACTGTCACAGCCAGATTTTGATGCAACTTGTTTGCTAAAGCCCTGTAGACAAACTATGGTTTTACTGCTTTATAACTTCGCAAAAGAAAAGATTTTTTAAAAAATACCTTGAAATTCAACTTACATGAAGTTGCAGATGGATACCTATGTCATGAACTATACATGCACATCAGGTTCCTAATTGAGAAGTAATGTTGAAATCAGTATTTCAGCATGTATAAACATAGAGACACACACACACAGATTTTAATCAAAACAATCTACTTGCACAAAAACAAACAAAAAGGATTAGTCAGGCTTTGCCATGTCGTACTGCAGCAATACAGCGCTAACCTTCAGAAATTGTCTCCAATGTGACCAGTGATTAATTTGCTGCCTTCCAGCTGACAGACCCCATGTCACTACAAACATTGTCCCAGTGACACAGCTAACGGCAGAGCTAGAAGGAAGCCCTAGCTGCGGGAAGCAGAGAAAACAGCAGCAAGTTTCCTTCTGGGACAAGGTCAGCCAAGGCACAGAGACTAGGCAAGCCCTTGTGGTAGGCTTGTGGGGGAAAGAGAGCACTAGATTTACATGCAAGATTTATGCAGTTTTATTTTGAAGATATGATGCTAAAGCTCTCATGCAAAAGACAAACCAGACTACAGATCTGGTTTCCTGGGCTAAGTAAACAGGGTAGCAGCCTATACATGCACACTGTAGTGTTATCTGCATCTAACTTAAAGGATATTTAATTAGCTTTGTCAGAATATAGGTGGGAAAAAAGTCTGTAACTTTCACTGAGGCTAAAGCACTTGTAAGACACATTGTTATCTAAATGAAAGGGTTAATAATAAATCAAAGTTATTAAAGCTGTTTTATTAGCATTCCAATGAAATGTTAAATCACCTGACATGAGAAATGACATGTTCATAAAATCCACTAAGCCAGATAATCCTGTCTCAATAAATTAGACATTGTTTTTCTAATAACATACTCTTCTCCCAACATGAACTCAAAGTACCATGAATAACCAAGCAAAACAGAGATTAAATACTGATAAAATAAGATGGCAGATATTTGCTTTGAAAAAAAAAAAAAAGCAAGCTCCTGAGAGTGTGTTGTCCTCATGCTAGATTCTTTCCAGACAGTTTCGGGGCTGTTACTGTAATCCTACACCATGACTGGGCTCAGGCAGGAGGAATGGGATAGGTTGGCCGAAAATCAACATACGACCCCAAAGCTGTCTGCATAATCACTACCTGTAGGTATTTCATTTTTGTTTCTGTACATTAAAACATTTACATGTAACTAAAAAAAGTTATGGAAAGCAGAAAATGTTTTTGACAACTGATCAATACAACATTTCAGCAAAGTATGTCTTAAAATGCTCAGGCTATAAATACACAAAGACACTTTGCTGATTCTAGGCATAACCACAAAGATAAGAGCCAGAGTATTTGACTGAAGAAAGCTCTGACTACATTCCCCTACATGAAATCAATTTCTATTATACTAAGGATCTACCCAGCCACTGACAATAAGCATTTTTTCTACAGGAAGGAAAGCTGCTCTGTTGCAGCATTTTCAAGCTCTCCACATCATTTTAAGAAAGTGACACTTGTCTCAAGGCAGATTTATACTTATATTA
>VZSV01000246.1:589537-604842 GCA_013398735.1 Nothocercus julius | reverse complement strand
CTTTTTTTTTTTTTTTTAATGTATTTTACACATTGAACCAACTGATTCTGTAAGGTATTTTACTTGTGATGTACCTAAACTCACGATTTTCCTCCACCACACAGGAATACATCAGAGGCCGAGAAACAAATCAGCCTGCATGAGCTGAGTGTCCAAAAGAGCAAAGGTTTCCCCAGTAGATGAGGAGAGCAGTGAGGCTGAACAACACTTACCAAGGCCCTCAAGCTGACTGCCTGTTTGCTGTTTCATAAGCAGCACCTATGTTCCACATACATCTTTCCTCTGCAAGGTGTTTAACATATCCTGAGTAGGGAACACAACACATCACCCCAAGATACTGAAAGAACTGGTGTGTTAAAAGCAACGTTTTTCTTTGTAGTAAGTCTGCCAATCCTAGAATATGTAAGAGAAGACATTGCACCTGTATTTAAGAATGGGGACAAAATAACAAGGACATATTCAGAGTTATTAATCTGGTGCAAATGGTACATACGGAATTTTAAAAATATTTTGTAGGAAAGAACAAGGATACTGAGGTAAGTGGAAAAATGGGTCAATATGCACCGCAAGATGAATAAAAATGTATTAATTATTTGTATCTTTTACTCATCAGATAAGTGATCTGCTAAACAAATTTTTTTTTTTTTTTTGACTTGGTTCTTGAAATTTTGGCACATGAGAGTAATTAAACTAAAGAAATGGGGATTAGCACAGATAGTAAGAGAAAGGAACTAATAAGGATGGCAGTGGATTGTGCTCAGAATAAGACTATTAGACTAAAGAAATGTTATAAATCAGTCATGATACTGACCTTTTGAGTGTTTTTTGTGAGTTGATTTTAAAACAAAAATATCAGTGTACAATAAAACTTGCTGATGACACAAACCTGAGGAGCAACACAGAGTAGAATATCTATCATTCAGAAAAAAAATAGATGAGCCACAGAAACAGATTCATTACAAAGGAGATGAACTATTACAGTATAAAGTTCAAGGTCATGAATTGAAACGTATAGATGTTCGTATAAAAAAAATGGGGGCATCAAATGAAAAGAGAGGAGGAGAAACATCTGTATCTGCCAGTCAACAACAGAATGTCCATGAGTCATCGACCCGAGGAGTTCCTGAAAAGGGCCTCTGCAGCCCGGGAGTTTTTTCCAGTAGAGATCCAGAATATAAATGCTGTTGTATTAGTACTGTGAAAACTTCACCTGGCATATTGTGCAGTTGTGATCACTTACAATAAAAATAATAAATTCAACCCAAAATGCGCATAGAGAAGAACCCAAAGGGACATGATTCTTCCTGATATTTTTTTTCTATCCGTATGCTACTCTGCTAAACCTACTCACAGTCTCTCTCTCTCTTTTTTTTTTTTTTTTTTTTCTCCTCTCCTCTCTCCCAATTTCATTTGCTAGATCAGGTTAGATCCACTTCTTAATACATGTAAAAGATGTTTAGCATTATGAAATGGTAGTTCAAAGTGAGACCTTTGAATATGTCTACAGCACAAAAAAGCAATTAATGCAACTTTCCCCCCAAAACCCAGTATAATATTAAAATAAATAGCAGCCGGTGAAAATACTTCCAAGGTCCCTAGCTTTCCAGACACATGCCTTAATGGCTTAGATTAAAATTTATCTCTTTTAGCTTAAATCTACAGAGGCCCATGCCACATTTACAGATTTCTCAAAATCTCTTATCATTTCAAAGTGCGGTCTCATGAGCAGTTTAAGCAAGAGGGCAGCATCATAAAGCTCAAGGTTTTTTTGTTTTGTTTTCCTCCCCAAATCCAATGGAGATAACACTCAAGTACAAAAAAAAAAGAGCTCCCCAAAAGTATGAAAGAAGAAGAGATGAACCATCGTGTTATTCAAAGCTTTGAACACCAGAATTGTAACAGCAGTTACAACAAGGGTCCCAAATGGGTAGGTTTTGTATTATCACTCCACATAGTAGAAAATAATACAAAAATAGACTGTTGTAAATTCAAACATCTATCAATCATCCAAAAATAAGTCTTACAAAATAACATAATTACAGCATGACACCTGCATGTGCTGTGGATATTCTTATAAAGGTACATGGTCAAATATTTAAGTACTGATAAAATAATTCTAATCTGGAGATCTACAAGTAGGAAAATAAACTCCATAAAAATGTAAAGAATCACGCTAAATCTGTGATTTTTCTGTTTTTAGCAAAATACTGTAAATGATAAAAATGCAGCTGGATGAACAAAGCAAGGACCCTTTTCCATGTATGCCCGATTAAGCATATCGCTGATCATTTGAATCCTGCTTTTTGAGAGACACAATTTCTAAATGTGAATGTTCTGTGTATCCTTTAGCACCTCAATCACCTACATTTGTTCCCCCAAGGGAACAAGGCTGTCAGTTTGAGGCATACTGGTGGCACTACTCGTCTGAAAGAATTGCAAAGTTACTGTTTTCTTTTCTCAATTGTAAAGAAACATAATTGGGCAAGAAGGGTACTCTTTTTCCAGGAGCTGAGCATGCTGCATTCATAGGGATTTTATGCAGACACTCACATTGTGTATACAGCGTATACTCTGTATACACTGTGCATGAATCCACACATCCAGTGGAGTTTATACATGCACATGTGTATATGCTCAGTGATATTTATACACATGTGGACAGATAAGTTTTAAAGTACTTTGAGTATCCTTTTCAGTTCTTTTAATTATAGTTGTGACAAATGCTATTTATCATCGGATAGATCCCAACCTACTTAGCAAATAGCTACACTTACTATCGCCACTTTACAGATGGGCAAATCTGCACTATAGCAAAGGAAAGGTACCTGCTGAAGATCGTAGTGCAATGTAAAACCTTTCACTTCTTTAAATTAAACCTGTTACCTTAAAGGTAAACTTTCTTTTAATGTGACAAAATAATCTCACCAAAATAATGTTGCTGACAGCAATTAATACCTCAAAGGGGATTTTCACAGCTCTAATAATAAGACAGAAATAAATAAAAAGTTACTATTAAATGTAGTGCTGAATATCACATATAACCAGGTCCTGAAAGCTATCAGAACAATTCAGAGTTGTAAGTTCACTGCACTTAATTTCACATTTGCATGAACAAACCTTAATTACTTTGCTAATATTTGTTTTGTCTATTAGACTGTTTAATGATGTTTCTTACCAACATCTGCAAGAGATTGGAACTAATGACTTGGCATTTTATCTATGTTCAACACTTGTTACATAATTTACATATTTGTAAATAGATGCATCATTAAAAAAACATTTAGCACCAAAGATCGTACTGAAAAAGAATTGTATTCAATACTTATTCATGCACACACAAGTTATTTTCATCTGTATTTTTACTTCTGTAACATTTTTACAAAGGAAGAAAATTAAATCTTCACATCACCTTTTTTAACATAATCGTACATGATGTATCACAATTAGTTTATAGGACACACCATCACAGGCACTGCAAATTCGCATGATTGTCACTGTTATATACTGGGTGCTAAGCCAAAGAAAAATGAAATCTTGTTAAGAATTTGTCACTTTCAGGTGTGGCAGGTTTTCTGGTCCAATTCTTGAAGCAGCCATAACTTGATGTCCCCTCTTCAAGAGGGTCATATTTGCAGCAAATCTAGTTAATCATATGTCTCCTAAGACATAATAAATCCCGTATGTCCCACAGGATCAGTGGGACTTGCAAGTGGAAACTTGCAAGTTTTGGCACAAGTGATTCCTCGCAAGCTGGAATGAGTATGAACAAAGCATTGCCAAAGTCTGACTTACTAGTCTTGAACTCAAACCATCTTATATCACTTTTCTCCCTCTGTTTCTATAGCTTGCTTTGCTAAAGTACTTCATGCAACTATGACAAGCATGAAAAATTCCAGTGGATTGAATCTTACTTTACTGCGTTACATTCAAGAGGTGCAGTGGGTTGCTTTTTATACCTGGCAATTTGAGTAACTAAGTTTTCTCCAGCCCTTTCATAGTTCCTTCTGTTTTGTAGTACATTTAAAGAAATTCAGAAATAAGCTATAGTAACTCTGCATATTGAAAGGGCAGTTTCAGCTTGGTCTAGTGACATCAAACAATTTCAGCAACCTACTTTCTGAAACAGATACACCCGCAGAATCGCTCTTTCTCACCCCCTACAGCTTCATTGACTCCTTCTGTCACACTGCAGACTAATCAGGCATAAACAGCTTTAAATGACAAGAAAAAAAGCTATGCGAAGGAGGAAAAAGAAACACTTACTAGTTCTCAGACTTTATTCCTCCTGAGGAATTTGTTCAAACACTTAGTTTTGCCTGCTCCTCACTGTCGCCTGCTGCTCCTCTTGACACGCAGTTGCAAGCACCTTTGCCCAAACAGCCACAAGATACTCCAAGTCCTCTATTGTGCTGACCTTCCCATGGCTACACTTGACAATATTCTTCAAATAATCTTTGCGGAATCAGGTTTCTCTGCTCACAGAATTTACACTGACTTTATGACTTTCCTGAAATTAAAATATAATTAGTCAACTAATTAGTCAACTTAGACCATCAGTAAGGGGGGGGGAAGAATAACACTGCCGGGATCACGCTTCTCATGACAGCTTAAAGAGTTTTTTCTTCCATACCCTAATTCAAGCTGGTTGATGGTACAAAATGTGATGATGTGATTATCTGAGGGTCATTCATCAGTTCTGAATCTCTAACTTCTACAATATCTGTATACCCAATAACCTATATACCACACATGCAAATCACATTTTATGCTCAATAAAATGGCCAATGTCAGAGAATGCAGAGATTAAAAGGAAGCAAGGTTTCACTACTATTCCACATGGAAGAGCAATCCCATCCAGGACAGAAACGAAGGAAAACAATGGGCATCATTTTCACACAACTTGCTCACCCAGTCCTTGTGACATATTGGCTCTGATGAACACAGTATACAGTAATCCAACCAAAGTCTAGTTAAAAATAAATGATACCAATTTGAAAATGACATTTCTTCCACCAATCTTATATTTTGTTCTTACAGCAACACCTAGAATTGCTCAAGGAAAAATACTAAAAGGTAACAATATTCTAAATGTTTTCATTTTTATTTGCTGTAATAAAAACTTTTTTGGACAACATATTTTAGTCTAATTTAGTTCTGCAGTTAGTCTGCACTTTTACACAAAACCAGGAAAGAAAATCACTGATTTTTTTTTTTTTTTAATCTGAAGTTCAAGGTATTAGTTTTCTCTCGGATTAAAACTTAGCTGAAAAATGTTGTTAGAGGTTTCTTGTTTACACAATCTGCTTAATTTTATCTTGATATAGGGGTAAACCAGTAAAACTTCACTACTGGGGAATAATTAGGATAAAATTGTGTGTCCCACTTCTATGCATGACTAGCAATACCAGTGCAGAACTCTCCATTGCAGTCTGAAATACAATAAACTTAAACAGTTCATGCATCTGCATTAGACATGGTATGGTCGACGTGCACTGAACAACAACTACCTTAAACTTTGTGCATTTTGTACAACCAGGAGATAAAATGAAGAAAAACAAACAAACAAAAAAACAAAAACAAAAAACAAAACAAACAAACAAAAACACCACACACTTCACAGGAGTTATTTCTGACTGGAGCAACAGTGTCTGCCCATGATGTAGAGAGCATGACTAATTACAGAGTAACTCTTAATGCAGGCAGCTGGTGTGCAGAGGCTCAAACCTAGTAGTAACATCCCAAGGACAGACAAAATTGCACACACATCAGTGTAACATAAAATAGGACTGTGCACCCAAGCTTAGAAAAAGATCTGATTAAACACTGAGTGTGCTTCAGGTTTAAACATTCTGCATTCTGCAAATTATTACTACAAATAGTTTTCTTAAATGATCATTTGAAGTAAAATTGCTCATCTTTGAATTAAAGCAGATCCAGAGAGAAACACAGGAATGTTCCAAAGCCTGTTAAAGCTGTGATCCACCATTGCCTGTATTGTAGCAATTCAGAAAAAGCAGTTGAAAACATTGGTAGAGCTCCCCTTACTGGTGTGCCTTCAAACTGCTGCACCTTCAGTCCTGAACCTGTCCTGAAGTGAAAGACAGATAAAACATTCATAGAATCATAGAATGCTTAAGGTTGGAAGGGACCTCTGGAGATCATCTAGTCCACGCAGGGTCACCTAGAACATGTGGCGCAGGACTATTCCACGTGAAAGGAGCAGCTTCACATCATATTTGGAGAGACTCTATATTTTAAATTTCTCACATGATATGCCTCATTTGTTGCCAAGTCACAAAACCAAAGATAACCACTTAGTTAAGGAGGGACTTGCTCTTCCATCATGATAACATTCACCAACTTACCCAAATCCTTCACTTTGTTACAGCACTTGTAAGCCTTGCTGAAGTCCAAATTACAAAACAGACTTGGAGATTCAATTCTGACACACCGAGCAATGCCTGATTTTGCAGGAAGCCCTGTCAGCTTTAAGGAGATTATTTGCAGGATAATGAACTAGGCATCTAAATCTGCTGTAGGTTGGTAAACACAAAAAAAAGAATTTATTATGAAAGCTTACTATTTTTCTTTAATAGTCTATGTCTTGGTTCAAAAAACAAAACTCACCTCTCAAACTGGGTTTATATGATTAGAAATTTGCTGATTATACCAGTACCATTTATCTACCTAGAAGATATCTGAGGTCTTATTTCTACAAACTCAAGCCAGGATCTGACTAAAGTTAGACACTATTTCTGTAGTGGGCAACAACAAAAAAAGAGCCATTTCAATGACACAAGGAAATCCCATTATCTTCAGCTCACAATAAACAAACCTGTTAATGCATAAAATACATCATTCTCTTGTTTATTCTCTCCTATTTGAGGTGGCTCTGCAGAGTTAACATGAGCAAGAGAAAATAGCAATATCTGTTACATCATACAAAAAAAAGATTCAGAAGATATGCCTTTGAATATGTCCTGCAACTCTCGAAACTTGATTTTCTAAATGGTGTCTTTTAATGTAGAGCAGCTCCTAGAGAAGACTATCTATCACATCATACTGCAGCCTTTAACTCTCTTGGTATTGTTGTATATGGGGAGGAACAACTATCAATATATACACTGTCCCTACCCCTGCAGGGGCAACTGCATTGAGCCCTTAGTATAACCAACTGAAAGGGATTCAGATGATCCAGCCACTTGACCAGATCATTAGGATGAGCTGAACATCTCTCCAGGCTCCAGTGATCAGTAACAGAGACATAAAGCACCGGCTTTTGGCATCTTAAATCTTAAATCCTGCCCCAGATAAGATCATTGCAAAGGAATGCTGAGAAGCTCTTATATTATATATCATCATGTGCCTCATATGTGCTATCATGGAATCACAGAATGGTTGAGGTTGGAAGGGACCTCTAGAGATCATCTAGTCCAACCCCCCTGGTCAAGCAGGGACATCTAGAGCATGGGGCATGGGTGGCATCCAGGCAGGTTTGGAAGATCTCCAGAGAAGGAGACTCTACAACCTCTCTGGGCAGCCTGTGCCAGGGCTCGGTCACCCTCACAGGAAAGAAGTTCTTCCTCACATGGAGATAGAACTTCCTGTGTTTCAATTTGTACCCATTATCCCTTGTCTTATCACTATATGCGCTATATCTAGAAGAAAATTAATTTTGGATTTGTTAGCACATGTAGGAAGTATATACCTTATGACTTATGTTTCAATTATTCTATCTGCAAGACCGAATTCTTCACAGCTACATGCTACACTACTTGAAATCTTCCCAGAGATTTTTTTTTTTTTTTAAAAAATAAATAAAAGAACACCTTACACATGGAAATTTGTATTGTCAAAAGGAAGGGGATGCACAGCATGCCCCAAGACTTATGCAGCAAGAATAAGAGCTTTACTGGTGAGAACAATTACCAGCTGATGTCTCCATGATGTACTACATCTCTAATAACCTGCTTCCTAATTTACAAGTAGCAAGTTTGATAGTGCTCCTGACCATTGTAAAATGCCTTAAAAAATGGCTTTTCCTTTTAATCTCTCTGAAAACAAAACCAAAACCCTTTAGAAGCTTACCACTTAAACTGTGCAAACATTTGCACCTGCACAGCTCTACAATTCAGGATTATAATGTCAGTTTGTAATGCAACAGGCAGCACAATAGGGAGAGAAATAATCTTACAGAATCCATTTATAAGTCTGCTTCCACCAAAGAATCGAGAAATTCCTCATCTGAATACTGCTGAAAATATCTTTTACCAGAGATTGCATTATTTTTCAGCTTATTACAAAAAGGACAAAGAAATGGTCATGTAACTCTGGAATGCACAGGATATCATGCACAAACACAGAAACCAAGCCAAATTCTCCTTCCCTACATTTGGCAGGATATGAACCACGGAGGGGAAAAGGAGAGAAAACAGCTAAAAATACTCTCACCAAAACATAGTTATCCAATTATATTTATAGAGAAGCTCATCAATTGTTCACTGCATTCACCAAGAAAGTATAGAATGTAATTAATGTTCAGCATGGGAAAATTTAATTAAATATACTATTGAAAACATTAAAATTAACTAATGAGGTTGTGAAATCTCCTTTAACTGAAGGTTAAGGATAAGCTAGATCTGCATCTCATGAAAACATAGTTGCTCTCTTCTGCCATGAAATAACATAGTCACTTGGGGTCTTTTCAAACATTTTAAGTTTCTGTAATTAGAGAAAAAAAGAACTCAAACACAGGAATTTCTGTGACAGTAACACAATACTATCAACATCTGATTCAAATGCACTTGTGTACATGTCAAACCATTTGAATGGACTCACAACAGCTCACAAAGCAGAAGCACATCAAGCTTCTCTGGGTGAAATCAAACAGCAACCTTCTAATTAACATTCAACAACAAAAGCAGGCTTCCTATGTGTTTGCTCAGCATTTGCTTGAAAGCAAACAAATCCAACTGTGCTGACAATAGCACCACAAGCAGAATACCTACAAAACTTGAACAGAGTAGCTCTTACACATATATCCCACTTTTGTTCAGTCCAAAAGCTGTTAAGTAACATTACACTAAACATCAGGATGACTCCCTTTTCCCTGTAAAACACATACTTCTCTGAGGCTGACATCAGACTAGCTTTCTGAGTAGGCAAAGTATAAATCACCTGTCTTTACAAAACAGATGAAGCTATACCTATTTGTGAGCTTTTAGCAGCAAAATCAATAAGCATTCCTGCCAATAATCTCTACAACTGATGAGAGTTTTATCTTGACTGTTATCTCTAAACGGAATCTTTGTAGCAGAGAAACTTACATTTAAAGAAATCTTTGCTCAAGTTAAACTCCAGCAAGTGGGCAAAAAAGTACAGTATTTCAGGACCATCACAAAAGGCCTTAAATTCTTGCTAGCCCCTAATTAAATTCTCTGCCCCTAGAGAGGCATCAACTTTAAAAATAAATATATTTGCATATTGAAACTCCCAGGCAGAATGAAAAAAAAAATCCAAGAAATAAATTACCATCAGTAGTTTTCATGCATTCACTGTTTCCCTACAGTGGTGGCAAGGGCGGAATAAAGTACCCAAGTATTCTGCAGTGTCCATTGATGAATTTATCAGCCACTCTTTTCATTGCAGAGCAGTGATTCCCAAGCTCCCCATACAATGCCTGGTAGCCCTTCACTCGGCCTCTGTTGGGGCAAAGTTTCAGGCAACTACTTATGGGCATTACCTCTCTGACCAAGGCACAGAAGGAAATAGCTTGTTCCGCTGCAATGAATGAAGGCTAATAAATGTATATTTACATTTAAAGCGCATCTTACTGATCAGATTATGGCCCATAAACAAATACCGTGCGCTATAGGCTTGCTTCGCTGCCCTGCAGGAAATAGCCATATTAATTTCAAAAACCTAACTTGGGTATTGGAAGTTGACTGTAACAGTAGTAGACCTAAGATATGATTAAAGAGGTCTTTTTTTTCCTCCCCCTAGAAACGACACTGGATTCAACTCCTTAGACCTCATAAAGAAAAAAAAAAAATAAAGTACTTAAAAAATATTCTTCCAGCATAGAATGAGGCAAGCCTGGTTAGGTTGCAGGGAGGATCTTTAGTTTGACGGGTTTAGAGAATCAAATCCATAAACACTTGCTCTGCAAAGATTGAAAACAAAGTATAATAAGAATGCATTTTGTTTACAGTTTAGAGCTTCTATCCATATTGTATAAACCATATATATTTAAATTTATATATATATATATCCAAATATACTCTTATACCCAGTTAACGTAACAATAAAGCTGTACAGAAGAAAAAGATGAGTGCTACAATTTTTTCCCCAGAGACTCAAGGAAAAAAATGCAACTGTAACACTCGATTAACTAAACAGAGAATGTGCAGTTCTAACATGAATTTTCAGAAACCATCACTTAAAGAAAGGATCATTTCCCTTTCAAATGTGGATGAAAAGTAAGCTAGGATTACAAAGAAAAAAAAAGAATAAGCCACATAAATGAACCGCATCTATCCATTAGGTAACTACAAAATATTTTACTTACAACTTCATTAAAAGAACATCCAATAATGTGTAACATGGCAGCTGGAAAGTCAATGCTTGAGCAAGCTCAGCAAAAGGTAAGATAAAACATAAATCATTATTACTTTGTCAACAGGACTTCCTCATTTACATAGATATCAAAAGATTCCAAAAGTTTATTTCAACCGAAGATGTAGAGCTGGATCTTGAGGTATGTGGTTGTGAAAACATCTACTTGCTTTGGTTACTGGGGGACCAAAGTATTTTTGTGTGTGACGAGAAAAGCAGAGAGGAAGAAAATGCTAAAAAAAATCCAAATGGTTATTCACACATCCAGAAATTAGTAAGCTTTAACATGTGTGATTCTGCAAGACTTTGAAGGGAGGACAAGAGAAGATTTCACATTTCAGACCAGAAAGCTAACAAAAAAGTTAACTTGGCACTTACTGATCAAGCAAGAAAGCAATAGTAGGAGAGTCAGTATATATAGGAAAAGTATTCCCTGCAAAAGCATTTCTACTTCCTTGCCCCCCGCCCCCCCCCAAAGTTAAGAAGATGCCACCTTTGATATCCATTGAGGAAGAGTTACCCTTGTAAAAGTAATAACCTAATAGTCTTTCACTCACTTATAAATCCAAGAGATTTAACTCCTGTTTTGAGCAGGAAATAGTTTAACAAAGAAAGGTTAATATGTGTTATTTTTCTTAGTTTGTATTCTATATCTGCCATGTTTTTAAGATGGAAATCTTCACAGGCCTTGTCATTATATACTAGTAGACTTTCTACCTCAATATGAGATATTGAGTTACAAATGCAAACTAAATTTTTTTTTTTTTTACACTAAGTAAAATAATAAAGGAGAACTCATTTGTTAAGGGGCAATGGAGGAGGAAGAGTTAAGCTGAAAAGCCAAAAGGCAGCTTTCTTTTCCATAGGCAGAGCAAACAGCCTTTCCCCTTCTGGTTCACATACCTTACTGCGACTAGGTTTAGCTTATGAGGGGGAAGGAGGTGGAAGGATAAAGGACGGAGAGATCATCACAAGCTCTTATGTTTAAAGGATTGGTCTCCCATTAATCCCTTAAAGTTCCTTTTTTGATACTCAGACATGTAGGTTAAGTATTAAGGGGCATCTATAAAATGCCTGACCAAAGGAGAAAAAAAGGGGAAAAAAAGCACATAGAAACCATTATGTTAAATCAGCACCTGATTTCATCAGATCATGCTTTCAACTTGCAGGGTTGTTTTATCAAGCACAGATCATACTTTAACAAGCATTCTTCTGTCAGTCACACTACAACATTTAATCAATTCCACAGGAATATAACAACATGTCAGTAGAGGTCATACAGCATTCCAATACAGAAACACCAATCTAATTTAGGGTCATATTATTTCACAAAGATAAAAATCCTTAAGGAACACAGCATGCATCAAAAACCTCTTAGGCAAGTTTTGATGTATTATTTTAAGGATTTTAATAAAGATATAAACTTTCCAAGAGAATTAGAATCCAAATCAAGAACATTTCATTGATGAAATTGACCCACTTCATAGAGTGGTCATTTTCACACAAAATTTGCTAACCACAGTATATCTATTAGAAGAGTAATAACCAAATCCATTGAAATTCACTATTCCAAAACACACACTCATCTTATTTCTCTAGCTTTTACTTCTGAGTAATAGGGAAGGAGTTCTGGTCCATTAACTCGCCCACTCTCTCCTGGAGAAAGTTAACCAACTCAGCTAATACAAAGACATGCGTTTCATCCAGGTCTTGTATGATGAACTTCTTCCCCAAGGCATTTGACTCATCCAAGTAGAGCAGAAACTGCTTCATTGCTGGGTCACTGTAGAGACAAATAATATCCATCAAAGCCTATCTCATTGTAATCCAACACATTTTAGAACAAGTAAACAAGCAAACAAAAAAAGCCCTTCAAGATATTTTCAATGTGATTTAGAAAATAAAATTAATTTCAGGAATGGCTTATAGTTCACAATCGAACAGAACTTTAAAAAAAAAAAAAGAAAAAAACACAAGCAGAACACTTTGATCCACTAATTTTCAAGAAATCAGTATTAGTACAACACCACTAGCTTTACCAAAAAGAAAAAGCAGGCTCTTTGACAACACTGAGCATTTGTTTATGGCCCCTGAGGCGAGCATACATACAGAAAACTACATGCCTCATTACTTTCAAAATGATTAGTACAGTGACAAGCCAACCGCATTAATCAGCAACATTTTAAAAAGAATTCCTGGAGTAATTTCTTTTAAATGCTCTGAGGACTAGTCTCCATTACCCCAAACTACATGTGGTGCAGAGACACTCAGTATGACACAATTCCCTCCTCTATCCCCACTGCAGGCAACAAAAGCAATCCTTAACTTGACTACCATCAAGCCTATAGAAGCGTAACTGAACAAGGTAAGTTTGAAAAACACAAACTGATTTTAAGGCAGTAGCCCTCTTCAGAGGAGCCCTAATTTACATTCACAGCAGGAGAGAAACAGATCACAACAAAAAAAAAATAAAAAAGACCAGATAAATAAGTAGTTGTCAAGTTCTCCACACACTGCTCTCTTTATGGGCAGGAGAAGCTTCATTTTTGTTTCATTCATTATGGATCCAAAGTAGTAGTACCAGATGGTACGATATTTGGCCCACCTGGGAGGAACAGCCTGCACAATGCTAGACACTACTCATGGAATAGCTTTCACACTGCTAGGATGATACTATCTGTGTACCCTGTTTTTTAGTATTATATCTGCTAGGAGCCTAGAAATGAAAACACAGACAAGTGTGGAAGGAGGTGGGCAAACACCTACCGAGTGCCCTGTTAATACTGGGCATGCAATGTGCCCTTGAAGATGGGGAAGAACATGCAATTCTTGAGTAATTTAATCTCATATATACAAGAAAAATGCAAAATACATAGTTTAATTAGTACAAAACATTTTTCTAACAGCCTGGAATTTCAGAACCTTTTGTGCTGCCAGTCAGCAAGTCTTTTTTCAATCTCCTTGCATAATCACATGAATCCAGACCCTCTTGTGCTTTAGAAGGGCTGTCAAATATACCAGCTCAGAGCCAAATTTAAATATAGAAGCTTTTTATAGCAAAATTCAGAGTCCCAGCTGCTCATTCATAGCTATTAGACAGTCGCATTTGCGCTGGCTCACATCCCATCATCTCTGACTGCAGTTGTAGCCACTAAACAGACTTGTCAACAAGAAGCTTAAGGTTTTTCCAGCTACCACCTATGTTAGCAAGCTTACAATGTAGATGTACAGCAGACAGTATATGTCATGTAATGCTATGCAATGACTTCACAAATCCTGTTACATATACACAAATAGTTTACTTCTACAAACTGCAAGCACATTCTTTTTAAGCTATAGACATATGTCTGCCTTAACCAGATTTTCAACTGGAACTAATAAACTCACTTCCCTCTAGAACTTGCAAAGAAACATATCATCCACAAGCAACAAAAATTTGCAAACAATACAGAGAACAAGGGGAAACATCTAATGGTTAAGCATAAGTAGAGAGCATCAATATTGTGAAATAAAGTGGTTTAGAATTAATACTTCTTAAAACTGTCTTTCTCCCCAAATCACATACATACTTTTCTTTTGTCTGCTTATTCAATTATGTATCATTATTTCTCAAAGCAATTGCAGTTTTTACACTAAGCCCTTATCGTACCTGGAATGCTCCTACCCCTAAAGGAAATATCAGGGACCCACAATTAACTCTGTTACTGACCATTCAATCAGAACACCTTTCAGGACGTTCACCATCTTCTCAGTCTCTTACAAAGGCCAAAAAGCAGATGTAACAAGAAGGAGTCCTGGTCTGCGTTACACCAGCAAACCTGGAAGAAAAACAAAAAAAGGCCATGGCTGAGCTGAGTGATTCTTCAAGATGACGCCAGGAAAAGCAAAGAGAAGCTCAGAGACACTTAAAGCCCATCATCGGGAAAGGCCCATGCGGGTTTGGAGAGGCCTCCACAGGCCATGACCTCTCGTTTACCCCTCCCCCCCCGCCGGGCCTAACGGCTCCAACAGCCACAACGGCCACCGAGGGCCGCGCGCAGGATGCGCAGCTCCCACCCTGCGGCGGCAGGCAGGGAGGAGGCAGCACTCCCGGGGTGAGCACGGGCCGCGGACAGCACGGGTCGCTCGCCCGCGCCGCGGCCCCTCACCGGTGGGGCCGGCTAAAGACCGCCGTGCAGAACCAGGCCAGGCACCGAGCACCAAGGGCACCTCCCCTCGAGAAGGGCGGCCGAGGTAAGGGGCAAGAAGCCCCTGCGCCTGGACCTGGGCCAGAGCACAGGCCCCCGCCGCCCAGCGCGCCCGCCCCGCGCCACCGTTACCGGACGAGAACGCGCTCCGCTCGCACCGCGGCCACACCAACGGCCCAGACTCTGCGCAGAGCGCACGCGCGGCATCTCCCCTCCCCACTACAGCCACTCTAGACCCCGCCCCTGCGCGCGCCCCCGGATTGGCCGAGCCACGTTAAGCGTGGTGACGTCACGGGGCGCGCAGCACCGGTGCGAGAGGTAGGGCCGGGGCCGGGGCCGGGGCCGCGGGCGCGGGCGCGGGCGTTGCTCTGGGCCGGGTTTCTGTGTGGAAGAGAGTGCAGGAGACTTCAGCCCCGCCGTCAGTGCGAGCTTGTTTGCGTCAAAGGGGCTTTTCCTGTTTGAACGCTGTTTTTATTACTGTAGTTAAGATATTTTTAAAGGCCT
>VZSV01000246.1:568004-588712 GCA_013398735.1 Nothocercus julius | reverse complement strand
GTGTGTATCATGACTTTTGTTGTGGAAAGACACAGGGAAAACAGGTTATTTGTTATCTTTTCCAAACCAATATTTAACCTTTTTTTTTTTTTTTTTTAATGTACAGAATGTCAGTGACTGCCTACTGTATATTTTGCTGTAGAAAAATAGGAACCTCTGGTCCAGCTACAAAAAGCCACCTACCCTGGAATGATATCAGTAAGTGTAGTTCTTGTATTTCTATAAAGATCAAACTGAGGTCCTAACTTAAAAGAAAAATCTTTATTGCTATGGCACTTTGCATAATTAAGTGATACAAATAAGTCCCTGAATATTTTCTGACCAAAAGCTTTTATATTTTTCCATCAGCATATGCCTGTCTCTTACCATGCTTTGCATAGTGATATGTCAAATGACTTTAGTAGGTTGTGGTGTCAACATGTCACTGATACGCGCTGAGTAATTCTTATCTCAGCTGAATGCCCTCATGCTGATTCAGGTTTTGTACTTTATAATCATGGCAGTTAGAGATTTGCTGCTGGGGGGAAGGGACAGATAAGAATACAAGATAAGGATCCACCCAAAGTGCAATCTCATTAAGCTATTGTAAGCTCAGCAAATTTTGTAACTTTTTTTTTTTCCTCCTCGTACAGCCACAAATGAATTGCATCCATAAAACCTTAATGTCCAGGATAGCACATTAATAAACTTTGGTTTTATTATTTTTTCCTCCTTGTCTACTGTTCGTAGTTCTACCATCTTTCCTGTTTAGTCTCTACTTTTCTTGGCTGTTTCCTTTTAGAAAAAATATTCCTAAGTTTCTAAAGTTATTTTTCAGCATTAAAGGAGAGGATATCTTTATTTCTTCAATACAGCAAGCATTGCCCTTTTACTTTCCATGCAAGTCTTTCTTTAGCACGTAGCTGCCTCTTGTCTTCATGCCAGAATTCTTCCAAGTCCCACAAAGGCAGAACTGGTGGCAGTGGACATGAGGCAAATCTCCAATTTTTGCTGAGAAAAAGGAATTATTCATGGTAGGGTGAGATGGTCTCCGCTGAATTTGGAAGCTGTGTTAACAGACTTTCTAACTGTTGAGATCCTTACATCCAGGTAATCATCTCAACTTTGTCCGGGCAAAAAAAAATTTCAAATCTTTTAGATTTAAAAGGAAAAGCGATGTGATGTGTTATTCCAGGTATTTGCCTTAACAAATCAGATTTGATAGAATTACTTTTAAGTATTAAGGACATCCTGCAGGACTTGACAAAGAACATATATACTGCTGTATATTTTCATATGCATTGAGGAAATATCCACATCACATAAGAAAAAGTTGACTCCTTAAAATAGTATGGAATTCCAAGGGAATGCTAGATTCCCTTGGATATAGACAGGATAAGTGATTCTTGCAGCTGAGCAATGAATATAAAAAAGGAAGAAAGATCATTGACAGGATAATCTTTTATCATCTCGCTTAGAAAATTGCAGAAAATTGTAATTGAATGCTGTTTTCTCTGTTGGAAATTTAGGTCTTGATTTCCTGTAAATCAAAGAGTAGTAGGAATATAAATGCTAAAAAGTTTAATTTTAATTGCTAAATTCTTATTCTTGTTAATCAAATGCTAGCTATGTTTATATCGAGGTGTTGCACATAACTTTTTTTAATGTATTTTTTTTTTCTGTTTTTAAGGAAAAATTGCAAAGGTAACTGGATCACTTGTATTAGGGTAAGTTGTAACTAAGAAGCGTACATATAACTTACATATACAGTTTGAACTTTAAGTTGTGTAACTTTATAAAAATGTGATGAAGTTAAGGGATTTTTTGACATGAAAGAACATACTGTTGAAGCATTTTTTTTGTAAATATTACAATTTAAAATAATTAAAATAAGTATCTACTGTGCTAAATTCAAAGAATCTGCAGGCTAATATATATTGGTAAAAAATGGCATTTACAGATACAGACTGTTTTATACCAAAATGATTGTTAAAATATTATTTGTTATCTTTTTAAATATTTTAATGATATTCATACACAGTTTTCTTTTTTTTTAAAGAGGTTTTGTATTCATTACATATGAAGTTCTGTCCCTAAAGAAGTTATTGAAAATTGATACACAAGCTATAAATCAAGAAAAACTTAAATCCTATGTATATGTACGTCCAACTTCTCTGGATCCAAGCGAATATCAAGGTAAAGGGTGTGTGTGTGTACATATATATATATATATTTATGCTAAAAATAAAAACTTAAAAAAACTTTTATTTTTTTAATGTATTGCTATCAACACCAAACATACTAGTTAATATCAGCACCGAAAATACTAGTTCACCAGACATAGCTGGATATTCTTCCGCTGCTGTGCAGTTCCCTTTCTGTCATGGTAGGCACTGTACAGTATTTTATATCTTAATTTAGCTTTCATTTTACTTGCATCTAGATGAAATGATGTGTAAAAGACCTAAATCAAAATAGTGCATCTTTAAAGGAAGCTTTTATCTTTCAGGAATATTAACAACTTATGAGTCCTACTGTTTCTGACTACACAGACCATGATGTGAGCAGTTGTTCAGGATCGTGCCCTATTTTCTGACATTATAGTTTGTGAAAAAAATCTTCCTAAGAAGGGGGAAAAATCCACAATGCATTTTCTTTAAAGTTATAGAGTTATAGTTTATTATGGTTTTGCAAATGTGTGTAGTCCATGTCTTCTCAATAAATACAAAAGCCTTTTACAGTTTGAATAGTCCTAACAGTGCCCTTACATAGGCAACGTGAAGTGTATAGAGAAAATCCGGTGAGAAACCACTAGTTTCAAGAAATGAGTCAGAAAGTCTGTGGCACATAGGGTTGGTCTGCCATTCCACATCTGAGACCTTGTACGAATATTTTGATGTTTCTAGAAGTAGCTCTTACATCAAGAAAGATGCATTTCCTGAGCTCTGTTATGAAAAAGAAAAAACCTCTTAACACTGTTGCAGAACTTATCTTAACATGGTGGCCTTCTGTTGTTTAAGCCATTCTAGGATGTAATAATGTAAGAACTCGTCCTTCAAACTGTAAATTATCTAAAAATGCTCTTTTAGGGATTACATACCAAGCCAGAAGAGAAATCCATAGAGCTGTGAGGAAAATTCTAGAAACAGAAGCTAAAATTCTCCACAGACCTTTTAATGGTAGGTATTAAAAGCATGATTTTATCCTTGGTTAATATACTGAATAGTAAACTATTAGTCTTTTAGGAAGTAATTTTTTTTTTTCAAAATTAATATATGCCGTTTTTTGTTTCAAGCAATGGTGGGAATATTACTTACTATTGTTTCATGGAGTCTTTTAATACAGAATATTAATATATTTTTTGTGTATTAAATGGTCCTTAAAGTACTTAAAAGGGATGCACACATTCATCAGAACTGTCCACATTATATGAAAGAAGAATTTTTTTTTAAGTTTGTCACTGCTTTTTAGTCTAATTTAAGATAAAAATTTGAACACATGTTAAGAGACTGTGTTTCCTGATGTATTGTCTGAGACAAATTACTGTCTGTTCTCATTTAACTATTAGTTAAATGGTTATAACAGTATGTATTTTCATAGAAGAGCTATGAAAATAATTGTTCACGGTTGCTCAATATTCTCAATTTATGAGCTGCTAATCATAGCTGTTGTTGAAGCCTGGCAATTCTGATTGGTAAGTGCCAGCCAGTACACATATATAAGGCAAATTTTAAAAATCCTGAATATATGGAATGGTGACTTGGTGCCACTAAAATGAATCAAAAACTTCTTATTAGTTTAGAGACAAGCATTTTACAAATGTCACTTTTTTTTTTTCCAAATGACTATTAACATCTAATAGTGTTAAGTTGCATGTTAATTTTAACCCGAGTTTTATTTCTTTTCTGGTAAAGAACACTTCAGCACGTTTGATGGAGAAGATCATGAATGTGCCTTATGGCTCCTTTTAAAGAGAAGCCAGTCAGAAGACAGAGAGGTCAGGCTGCAGGCTGTGCAGGAGCTCGCCAAGAACAGCCACTGGCATGGTAATGGCTTCTGGGGTAGCCTCAGATGTGACAAGGTCTCTGTTAGTTACTGCAGATCTATTGCTAACATGGAAAAATTGCTAAACATTTTTTAAATTTACTTTTCTTTAATATTTGGTATTACAGATTATACTATTTTGTCATCTTATATATATATATGCATATATAAAGTACCAATAAATTAAAAAATGCCTTTCTTTGCTATCCTTTTCAACCTCTTTATCCACCTTTCTATCATTTAAGTCACCCTGAAAAAAGCTTCCTGTTAGCAGATGATCTCAAGATCATTTCTCTAGGTATCTTCTGTCTCATTTCATAGGGTCATAGGGTGACTGGTACACTGGTACTCAGGGATCAAATTATTCTTTGTTTTCTCCTTTTTTTTCTCTTCTGCTCACTGTAGTGCTCATTGTTGTTGTATTTGGGTGCTTCACAAACCTCATAATGGAAATGGACTTTTTTATTTTTTCTTTTCTTTCCCTCTCCTTTCTTTCCAGAACTGAGTCCTAGGAAGGTTAAGACTGAAAGTATGTTCGAGCTTTTGGCAGCTACAATGAACTGTATGAATTGTTCAGTGTAAATGTTATCATAAATATTCTATTTTGCTTGTGTACAGTTTCACTGACACAATTTGCAGCTGTGAGCTGTACCAAAGAAGAAAGATGCCCGACTTGTGAATGTTGGTGAAAAATGTATTTTAAATGGCTTGATGTTTTGTTTAATGATTGTATAACAGTAACAAGGCTAGAAACATCTTTTCTAGAAAAAGTTTAAGATTTTTTTCTTCCTTCAGTTTCCCACTTGATTTTCTAATATGTGCATTTGAATTTCTCCAGCTAAAAAGTAGGGACATTTTGGAAAGGAGCAGCAGTCGCTATTCAAAGTTGACTTCCCTTCAGTTGAGAGACTGAAGATCTATCCTCTGTGTTCAATGAAGAAGGGCTACTTAAAACAGTGCAATGCAATCCTGTCTTTTCTAAGGTTGCCTGGTTGTGTGACTTCTATAACGCCACTGAAACGTAGTTTTCTGTATCATTTAGTAGTAGGTGTCTGTGAAAGTCTTGGCAACATTTTGATTCAAGTCTCAAGGTGTGTTTTTTTTGTTTGTTTGTTTTTGTTGTTTTGTTTTTTTTAATACAAAGAAAAACAGTTTTCAGATGTCTTTCAAATTTTGACTCAAGTCCAGGGAGCTAAGCTTGGTTTTGTTGTCTTTGTTTTCATTTCACAGTGGCAATACTAAATGTTAATTTTCATGTGTTTTCATCTTATATCTGAGGCACTCTATCAAACGGTTGTATGATGAATAACCAGTGTCCTGCAGGTATAGTTCATTCGGTATAATGCTGGTCCACCAACTGAGGTTTTTTTCCGTTTGAGATTTGTGACTATTAATTCAGAGCTAATTAGGGAGAGATTTTTGTGTATTCACATACATTTATGTGAAGTAGATCATAAACTACGTTTAAAACCCATTGAAGTACTTAAGGTTATTTTTAAATGTAACACTGAAATTCTTGTGCTGTAGGTTATCAATACAGCACAGTTGCTCAAGCCTGTGATCAAAGGACTGCTATAGGTTTGGCTCGGTCCAAAGATATTGACCTTCGATTTTTCCTGCCTCCACCATCATTGCCAAAAATCAAGGATGTAAGTAAATGGTGTTAGGTATTAGCTGATTGTTGCTTATTTATTTGTTTTAGTATTTTCACTGCTAGTAACCACACTGAAGTGGAGTTCTTCTAAAGTAACTAATGAGATGTAAAAAAAAGACCAAAATATGGAACTATATTATAACGGTAAAGCCATGGGGGCACATCTGCACTGGTGAATAGCAGATTGCAAACAAGTAAGAACTGAAGTTTCTGGGACTAGAACAAAGCAAGAAGTTTAGAGCCTACTTTTTATCATTCACCTGGCTGGTTTTAGAATTTTACATGCCCAAAGTCTTTATAGAAGTTGCTGTGAAAGTTAAGTTTCAGAGCACTGAAATCCAGGTGTTCTATTTTGCAACTTTATTAATGTAGCTACTTCCGTTGCTTCAGATGTTCCTTTTTTTTCATACTGTGTTTTGATTATGCTGTGGACTGAATTAAGAGGCACTTGTGCTCCCTTGCTACAGGATTATCCCATAGAAGATGAACTTCGTTTATTGTTAGTATCTTTACCTCAGAGTGGAATTGATCCGTGTGTCCAGTACTTCACATCTCTTGCATTACGTGAAAGTAGTCAGACTCTTGCTGCCAAAAGGGTGAGTTCCCACCCGCAGAATAGAAGTGTTTGGGTTTTCTTTATCGTGCAAAACTCAAAGGCAAAAATCTATTTCTTATATATCCAAAGATATAAATCTGTTTATGAGCATTCTGAGAGTGATAGAACTACAGACTTTGGAACCCCACAACTTAAGTAAAATCTCTTCCACATACAGTCTGTGTGCTTAAATTCTTTTTTCGTTCTTGAGACTGTATGAATCTGGAAGCAATGCTATTATTGCTTTCCTGTGCTTAGGCAAACAGTTTTAAAATGAAACACATATTAAATGAAAATCCTACACTTCCTTTATTGTATATCCTCCACCCTTTATTGTATATTTTGAAGTTAATATATTGACTACAAAGACTACTGATCTAAAACACTAATATTTTCCGTTAAGAATGAGGGTCATTTTTATGGTGTACTGTTACATAATCTGTACAATTTAAAAAGCGTATACATGCTGAGAACTGTCTGTAGCAACTTCCTGCAGATCATTACACACGTAGTACCCTGTTTTAGAAATGCTTATTTTGTGTAGCCTGTGGCATAATTTTCTTGATGCTTTTTTTCAGGGAGGCTTATGGTGTTTTGGAGGAAATGGCCTTCCATATTGTGAGACATTGAGTAAAATTCCTTCAGAGACAGTAGAACTCTTCTGCTTGCAAGCATTAGTGCAACATTCTAAGGTATCTGTCTTTTAAATAATCTGCCTTTGAAAATATTCATTTCTATTGTTCTCTCATATATTGGGAAGGAGCCACTGTTTCCGTGTCTCCTACCCCACACTTTCGTGAGAATATTGAGGCAACTGAGACTCAGGTGAATGGGAAGAGAGCAGTAACAAACTCTTTTTTTTTTTTTTTTTTTTTTTTCTGGGCAGATGTCCATAGTATCTATTCTTAGATATTTCTTCCAATAAGCCTGTGCAAGTTACCTTGTAATGTATCTGCTTGTGTCTTTTAAGAAGTTGCCCAGGACATCTCTGGCAGAGAGCAGGAGAGAGTGACAAAGTTGGGGGACTTTGCTGAGTTACTCTGTGCAGGGCCACCTCCTGGCATGGCCAAATGGTGAGAGTGACATTCCATGAGGAGGTGCTTAGGGGTTCCAATCTGCAGCTTCTCAGTAAGCAGGATACTGATGGCATGAAATTCTGGGGGCAAAGTCTGTGTGGATTTGTATGAGTTTGTGCACATCAGCCCAGAAAGATCACAAGTGGTCTCTTGTTATGGCTCTTAATCTAATTCTCTGGCCAGGTTGCCAGAGAGCAAAGTAGCCTCTTGAATTCACTCTAATCAGAAGCCAAGACAGATTATCAACTTTGGCCATCCACAAGGCCCTCCCTCTCTAAGGATTGCTGCCTTTCAGCAGAGCTTTGCAAAGCACAAAACTAATCCAGTGCATCATCCTAGGAGCAGTCTGATCTTTGCAGACACAGGTGAGGAATATGAGAGACTTTGTTTAGCAGTGACATGTTGTGATTCCTGTTGCTGCACTCTTCTGTGTGCAATTATAACTCTGGCATTTATAGAATATTCAGCCAGCTGGGAGCCTGTTGTTGAAAGCCAAAGACTTGAGGACATCAGCCAGCAGTGACACTACAGCAGGACCGGATTCTGCTTGGAGTAGATTCTGGTGTTGCGCTTAGGATCAGTAATGATTGAAATACAGTTTGGAAAGTAGAAATACCCTTGTGTTTCAAAGAAAAGGTTTATAACCATTGAATCTTGGGTGGTGGACAGGAAGACATGTAGCTCCCTGCTTTCACAAACACAGTCAATTATCCTGTTCAGACTTTGGAACTTTACCTGAAATTTGATCATGCCAAATGGAGAGCAATCTCACCTCCCACAGACATGAATGAGAATAAAGTGAAGATACTCCTTGTATTTTAGATGATCAATCCATAGGAGACTTGCATTTAATATATTAAAATACCTGTTCCATATACAATTGTATAGCATGGCAAATTCTAGATGAAGTAAGAATTTCTCTTTCGTAGGTAGGTGCTTTTTATCATTTCAGTTCCCTTAAATTGCCCTGCTCTGTGTATTAATAGCATCTCAGGGAACCTTTCGCAGCAGAACTCAGCTCACATTTTATTTGCTGTATAATGCTAGGTTTCTTCTCACTGTGATAAAATTGAAGCAAAAGGAGGCCTGCAGCTACTACAGAGGATATACCAGCTCCGTAAAGATTCTGCAAAAATACAAAGGAACATAATTCGCATTATTGGAAATATGGCTTTGGATGAACGTCTGCATTCATCCATAGTACGTGCAGGTAAAATGAAAGCAAGTGAGAGTAGGCTGCCAGATTTCTATTCAAAAATTTCCATTGGATTTGGTGCTTTTGTAAATTGTATAGCAGTAGTGGTGGTGTGTGGTGCGGTCTTTTTTGTTTGCTTTGTTTGTTTTAAGCACAAAAAATACAGACAGCTTAGACAATGTTGTTTTAGTCATGCATGGTGTTTTTCTGTTTAGCCAATACATGTCAATGCCTTGGAGGCACTTTGCTGTGCCCACTTTTGGAGAAAGGCTGCTAGACAAACAAAGACCTTTGTTCTGAGTTCTAGGACCATTCTTTTATTTTTATCGTTACCAATTTTCCCACCTGCCATTACTGATGCATTTTTAACTTTAGTATGTCTGTATGTCCTGCGTGCGCAGGAAGCCTCACACTGCAATGAGGCTGCTGCTCTGCTCTGTCTTTCCAGTGACTTCTCTGCAGACGCAGCCTGGACATGTGCTCCCTCTCTCACTACTGCACTGACCTCTGGATGCACTTTCTCTTCCTTCTCTGAATGGGTCCTCCTTCAGATCATAACCTGAATAACAGCAAAATACATTATCTCCTCCCCACTCTGGATTTTTTATTATGAATTTTGGAGATTTCTCTCATCCACCATTGATTTTCATTGGATAAAGAGAAGTAGATCTGTTTAGATGTCATTATTTTATGTTATAACACTTATTTTCACAAGTATCCCTTTGAAGGATGGTATTTCTGAATTCTCTTGTTTGGGCGATATTCCTAATTACTTAACTGGCCAATTTATTTTTGCTTTGTAGGTTGGGTTTCTGTGCTTGCTGAAGTAATGAAGTCTCCACACGTCATTCAGTCTTCTCATGCATCCAGAGCTTTGGCTAACCTGGACAGGGACGCAGTGCAAGAAAAGTATCCAGATGGGGTTTATATTCTGCATCCGCAGTATCGTAGCAGGTAAAGCAGAAGGATCACACCATGCTTTCTGCTATTGGCTATGTTGTTCATTTAAAAAAAGAAAAAAAAATCATAAAAGTGAAGTCTTGGTGCTGCTGTGCTCATGTCAGCTGCTGTGCTCATGTCAGCTGATTTTTTGAGGGGTTGCAAGAAAGGGGTTTAGATGCTCAGATACAAGAACAACAGAAATGCTCTAAGCAGTCCCTAGCCATGAAAGGAATGTTACTGTATTGTATAGAAAAATCCAAATCCAATGTGTGACATGAGTTATTGCTTTGAATACATTGCAACCATGTAGCCTTTGCACTAGTTCTTGTAGGATACAATGCCTTGTAATCTTTGTGACACATGATGGCCTAAGCTACAATTAACTTATGGTTAAGACATCCCATAAAGCCCTGTCAGCTTCTTTTAATTGTGATTGTACGTCTGGGAATGAAGCAGTTCCTGGAGTAGAAGCAGCTATATTCCCTGGCTCAGCAGTGTTAACCAGGTTACAGCAAAGGTTTAATTTGGTGATATAACTAGAGAAGTATCAGGCTGTATTAATAGTAGGTGGAGGGAGTGGTATTTTTCATTACAGAAGAATTAGCACTCCCAGTACTTCCAATAAAACCCTTCCAATGCAGGGTTTCAGCTAAGGCTGTGCTGCACTTGAAGTGCATCATGCCTGAGTGCTTCCTGTTTTCAGCTGCTCTTGTAAAACCTTGTCAAACCTTCATACTGAAAATATTCTGGTTTCTTTCCCCAACTTATTCTGCGTAGCTGTAAAATATTCTCACTGAATAATCTTTGAAATATCTTCAATAATTATTCCTACAATAGTTTGTGTGAACATCCAGTTAATACCAGCAACCTTGTGTCAGTACAGTATCAGGACCACCTTTTTCTGTAGAAGTGGATTTCATGCAAAATCAGCCAATATTAACTTAAATGACCAAAGAGCAATGTTATTATTGGAGAGGCCAAATTCAGTGACGGGATCTGGGATCCTTTCTTGTTGTCTGTGGGGTCTTTCTTCAATGTTTCCTACATGTTGGTAGTGTTGTTGGGAGCCTCTAGACAAATCATCATCAATGATTTCGATGTTTTGGGGTAGTGAATGTCTCATGAAAATACCAGTCTTCCTTCCTTTGAATGTACCAGTGTGGGATGGTCCAGTTTCAGAGCCATTTTATAAGTTAAAAATATATCTCTTTCTCACAAATCATATTACTATTGTTTTCTTTGAGCTGCGTTTTTCAAAACGCAGCAGAGTTGCAACCAAAACGCCAGGGTGCACATGTGGTGCCCTGCCAGTAGTACTTGGGCCCCATGTCCTTTCTCTCTGCCTCTCTTCCTGCTGAATGGATCCCTGCTTCTCATCTTGATACAAGTGTCCTCTGTGCAGTATCTTGTCCTCTGTAAGATAAGGAATCACTTACAGTGTTAAAATTAGTGTTTTGGTATCCCGTAGGGTGTAAGTTCTGTATTAACTGTAATTTGCTAAAAGAATGGAACCACCCATTTCCTAAAAACTCCTTTTTGTACCAGTCAGCCCATCAAAGCAGACATCCTTTTTGTTCATGGTCTTTTGGGAGCAGCATTTAAAACCTGGAGACAACAAGACAGAGACGGGTCTTTGGATCAAAAGGCTTCAGAAGGGGAGGAGGACTATAGCCAGTGCTGGCCAAAAGTAAGAAGACATTAACATTTTCACACAAAACTAGTGTTTTCTTATTAAAGGGAGCTGTCCAGAGGTTCTGTAATTAACCTGTTTGGAAGTTGCCTATTTGGAATTGGAGTACCTTTTAATCTGATTATATGAATAGCACTTTCTGAGTTTCTGGTATGGTTGTGTTATCAAGTTGAGATTTTGAGCAGTCTGTTCTTGCAAAATAATATCCCTGCTACATTTAAAGCTCTCACTCCATTCTTCTGCTAGGAAAAGAGAAGGCAGTGTCTGCTTTCCTCTGAAACTTTTTGATGGAATGCAATATCTTAGAAAAAATAGGTAAAAGTGCATTTTATAAAAGCTAAGTATGTTTTCATATGTAAGTGTCAGAGTACCTGAGTTTTTGCAGATTTTTGCACAAATATTACCGATAAATAAGAAGCTAACTGCTTTAATCAAGTTCTAGCTGTATAACCAGCAAAGTACTTCTGTAAAAATGCCTAATATTTGTAAAAATACTGATGGGCCCTCATTGATAATTTTAGTAATTCTCTCATCACCCAGGAGAGGGAGCCAGAAATATATGAATGCTTCATCCATCTCCAGGTTTTGTCTACTTTGTGACTCGGAAACATGCTAAAGAGTTTGGTGGGCTGTAATACAATAATAATAGTAGTTTAGGCATAAGATGTATTTGGGGATTAACTAAAGAGCAGAAATCTTCCTTGACATTGTTCCTGTAGTAACAGCTTTGCTTCATTGCTGGTAAAGTGCTTGCAAGAGATTAAATATTTTGTTTATAAGCTCAAAAGGTAGATTCTCTAATTGGCAGTCTAATGTATTTAAAATCAGAGTTTAAGTCATTGACAGTGATAATTGTTCTTAAAACCAGAATTTAGCAGTTTATCTCTCTAACTTTCCCAGAAATGTAGTGTGCTAGCAGTAGTGGAGGAGATTTGGGAGGGGGGATTTATTTTAAAGAAAGCACCTGCTTTAAAGACAGGCTGGAAACACACTTTTGGAAAGAGCATCATTTCTTACATAGCTTATTTGAATGGTCTGTGGAATTATTTTCCCCTCAAAAAGCTTAACAGCAGATTACTAGTCTTGGCTGTGGATCAAATTCACTGACGCTTTTTTTTCCCCCAATTAATGTAGTCATGGTTGGCATCAGACTGTCCAGCTCTTAGGATTGTATCTGTGGAGTATGACACCCATCTGAGTGACTGGAAAGCACAATGTCCGGTTGAGGCCCACAGGTAATGACTGAGATGCAGGGTGGGAGGAGGTGGAGGGGGCAGCAGGAAGGAGGCCTGTTAAGCTGAGAAGCAGTTAACTTACTTCTCTTGCTCCATATGAAAATCAAGTTTAGAACCAACAGTGATAAATTAGACTTTTGTGCAGTGGTTACCTCAATATCCTGTTTCCTTTGATCATTTATTACTACAGATTGTTACATTATCCAGAGGTCTTCTGTGTTTAATTCTTATTAGGAGTTACAAGGTCAAACTTTCAAACTCAGAGACATGCATCAGTTTTGTGTTTCGTTCTACCAGATTCGTTTTTGGCTTTTAACGTGTACTTCATCCTTTCTGGAGTCTCTTCATATATAAATGAAAAGTATTATGATTTTATACTATTTATATACAAAGTATTTTGAGGTTGTTGTTTGAAAAATATCAACAGAAGAGGAAAAAAAAAGCCTGTTATTTTGGAGTGTACTGAATGATCATGCACTTACAACTTACTCATTTCCTGTGCATTGCTGCACAAGTGGAGCGTTGTTTAGCAAAGAGCATTTTTGTCAGACTTCAGGTATATTTTTGTTTCAGGGCACAGTACTCATTATGCATTGGTGACTCTTCCCAAAATAGTTTTTTAATGATATGTAAATGAAGTTTAGAAACCCATAAAGAGATGTACAGAATTAATGCTAAAAGAAATAACTAGTCAGTGAATTCAGAAGATCACCTTCTAGCAAGACTGAGGAGCTGAGTTCAGCTCAGTTCCTATTATCCTTGTGAACACAACCTTGTAGAAGTTGTAGAGATCATCAGATTTTCAGCTGATTGCTAATAGTAATGAAGCATGGTCATAAGGTACAGGTACCTAGTTCCCTTTCATAAACACTCAGCACTGAAAATTCATTCTGTTTTAGCCTGCCATGATTTACCTTGCTTGTGTTTATTCTTTTACAGAAAGTCAATTGCTTATAGGAGCAATGAGCTGCTTGACAAGCTCAGAGCTGCTGGTATTGGAGAGAGACCTTTGATATGGGTCTCACATAGCATGGGAGGTGAGCAAATTGCCTGGTTAATATAGTGCATTTATCTGCTGTTGTATTTCAGAGGAAGCTGTTTATAAAATTCAGTGTGGAATGTAATTATTCAGCATAGTTTATCTCAGGAATTTACAGAGAGATTAAAAAATCAAAATATGCATTTTTACTGCATTACATTCAATAGTGCATACATTTTGGAAGGATTCTTATTGCTGATTTTTATTTTTGTTTGTACTGTGTTGATTACAAAGACAAGATCAATGAGTTGAAATTCACATAACTTTGAGTCCAGAGGCTACATTTTCTTCATCATCAGACATACAGTAAGCGTCATTAGAAGTATGTGAGGTAAATGGAGTAGGTTTGGTAAACTGGATTTGCACCATTCACTGATGTTTTGTTTTAATGGCTCCTTAGGGTTTTTTTTTTTTTTTTTTCCCAGCCTGATTTTATGTATTTGACAAACCACAGACTAATTGACCAAAGCAAGAATCTGGTGTAGTTGCTTCATGGATAATACAGCGTGATGATTACTTTCAGTGTGGCTTAAGTTCCTGCATTAATTCAGTTTCTGCTGCCAGGTCTTCTTGTCAAGAAGATGCTTGTGGATGCTTCCAAGAATCCAGAAATGGATAAAATTGTAAACAACACCAGAGGAATCATATTTTATAGTGTTCCTCACCATGGTTCCCAGCTGGCTGAATATTCTATAAATGCCAGATATCTTCTCTTTCCATCTGCGGAGGTTAAAGAACTCAGCAAGGGTATGCTCACTTTGTTACCATCTAGCAACAGGAATCTGTGTGTTCGTGTTTTGTTTTAAATCATTCTTTAAGAAAATGCTGATGAAAACAACAACCTTCATTTTTATGTTTAGGGTTGCGTGTTAAATTGACAGAATAAATGTTGTATTTGACTGCGGAGGGAGAAAAAGAAATGCGGAGGGAGAAAAAGGAATGAGATGGAGTTGATAGAAGAGTAATTCGGGCCAGTTAGCAGAGGAATAACTCAGCATGTGCCGAAATTCACAAGCTGTGTCTTGTAATTAAAAGACATGCTATAGAGAAAGAAATAGTTGAAGTGGTGCTTTTGGTTACCTTAAACAAACAAACAAACAAACAAAAAAAAAAAGATTACAAACAAAGTATTACTCCTTTACTCCTCTTTCTGGGGAATTTGATTATTTCAAAACATTTCTTTGGAAACGCAGTCTTTCGGATAAATTCCATGTTTCATGCTAAAACTGCAAAAATCATGTTGTTCTTTCTCAGATTCTCCAGCCCTTAAGGAGCTGAATGATGACTTTCTGTCTTTTGCCAAAGAACAGAAATTTGCCGTGCTGAGTTTTGCAGAAACCTTACCAACACACATAGGCAGCATGATAAAACTGCATGTCGTACCCCTGGAATCAGCAGGTATGTCAAATAGCCATTTATTTTTATTTAATTTTGCAAATACTCATGCAGGCAGTGGTGGAGGGGGGATGTTCTTGAATTCTCTAGCAGAAAGATCTAGAAAACTAACTTTTTTTTTTTTTTTAGCTTTTGTTTAAATTTTTGACTGAGTTTAAACTACAGTCTTCCTGCTGAGATCAGAGGGAGCTGTGTGTATACAACACTACAGCAATTGTTTTGATTCTTCCAAATGCCAGTATTATTTGCTTATTGAAAAGAACAAAGTAGGCCCAGATCTAATGTGTTGTTGTCATCCCTTTGTAATTATGAGTAACTTGTCTCCATCTGCCTATAGAAAATTGGTAAGCTGCTTAGTAAAAATTATGGATCGCTAAACTATTTTACAGTGTTAAGAATCCTTTTATCTTTCATATCTTGGGTAGTCAAGAATCTTAAATTCAAGCAATATGTTTTGAAACAGAGTTCACCTCCTGAGTTCTCTTGATCTCTTCACCTTTTGTAGGAGAAGAGGAAAAAAAAAAGGCAGTTCTTTCTCTCACTTTGTTCTTGGATCTTCATGTTATGATTTTTCTATAAGTCTGACTTTTTTCTCAGGATTTTCCTGAGCAAGACCCTCTCTGCACTGCCCGAGGTACCAATAAGGCCTTAAACACAAATTTACGTTTAGATCAGGGATTTAGATCAGGCTTTTTTAATTTACTAGAGTGTTTAGCAGCTTTTAAGGCTCTCACTAATTGTCTTTTTAATCTCCCCACTGAAGTATTTTATAAGGAATATGAATAAATAGTAACAATGTAAAAACCCTACGCTCATTCAGACTTTTTCAGGATACACATACCTTGGATTAAATCACATCCCTGTTCACGTCAGTGCTTAAACTTCAAGACAGTCAGGGCTTTGCTGTCAGGCAGGTGCTCATAAACGAAGCTGTGCTTAAATTCAAATGAGTCTGTGTGGAGAAAGGTGCGTTTGTGAACTCCCAGTTCAGACAGGAGAACTCTCAGCCTAGTGATTTACCAAAGTGACCAGTGTAACAATTTGTAGTAGCTCTGCGTATTAGCAGAGTGGCTTGGTGCCTGCTTGGCAGAAAAAAATTGCCTGATGCAAGACAAAATAGGTGATCAGAAGACAGGCAATGAGTGAGAAATGGCTCATGCTATGTGTGCATCTTACTGAACTTTGGTAGTTTTTTCTTCTTTCTTTTTCCCAGATTTGGGTATTGGAGACCTCATACCAGTGGATGTTAATCATCTAAATATTTGTAAGCCAAAGAAGAAGGATGCTTTTCTGTACCAGCAAACACTGAAGTTCATTCAGGAGGTTTTAGCCAGAGAACTTGGAAATTGAGCTTTTGCCACGGTCGCTTGCTTATTTCATCCATGTGGTATAACCCAGGAAGGTTTTTCCCCTGGCGCTTGCTGAGAGGTCGGCAGAACTGCCAAGATACTGTGTGAATAGGAGCTGCTGCTACAATAATTTTCAGTGCACCTGCAGCTCGGAGAGCTCCTTACCTTGTTTCTGAAATGCATTCAGAGTAAGCACAGATGGGAGCACAGGACTGTAGCTGGGTGAAAAGAACAACAACGTTGGATTCGAGAGACCACGGTCTGTTGACTAGGTGTGTGCAGTTTCTGTAGCAGTTTGGCAGGGAGGGATGGGGACTTAGGGGAACAGCAACTTACTTTGGTATTCGATGAGCATCCCTCTGGAGCAGCCCCGGAGGCTGCCCCATGCGCCTCCTGCTTAGCCAAGAAAGGCTCCTGGGGAGGGGGGTGTTGTCATTAAGGTAAATCTGCATCTAGAATCTTGCAGAGAGGATAGGAAGCAGCTGAGATGACTGTCAGTTGTGTCGAAGGGGAAAAGCAGCGTGTGACACTGCTCGAGCATTGGTTTCTGCCCGTGCTGGGGAGCCTGGCAGAAGCCTGAGGGAGTTTATCCAAGTGGCTGGAAACAGCCCTGGGATCGGTGGCCTCCTTACAGGAGTCTTTGTCATTTGCAGTTTTGTGAGGCAGGTCCACCCAGAATTGTTAACAAAAGCAACATCTGTTTCCTGCGTAGCAGCTTGGAGTTCTGATGGGGTGTCTTGTGTAACTGCTGGAGTTGTTTCAGCCTGTTTGTGTGTGTGTGTGTGTATATATATGTGACGGGGGAAGAAATCCTTTTGCTCTTTTGTACATTTCTGTTTTAATCCTGCTAACTTTTGAGACTGCTTTCGAGAAGATCTGCCTGTGTTGAGGCTCGGGGCCGCTCTGTGTGCTGCCAATGGAGGATGCAGAACAGAGACCTTGCTGTGAGTGTCCAGCCTTGCTCTTGGGACATACTGAGGAGAGGGTAAACTTCATTCCCTGGCTCACTTTACTCATTTTAGAAGGTCTTTAGCTGATGTAAAGAACAGCATTGAAACCCAAATGGAATATGACATCTGCAGGTCCTGATGAGAGAGCTCATCAGCCCAAAGGGTGAAGCTCAGGGAGGAAGTACGCAAAGCAGGAGAAAAGGCAGATTTCATAGTGTCCCATGGGAAATACAGGAGATCCAGATATTTTTGTTTCTTCAGGCCCAAGTGTACTTACTTGTGTTGGTGAAGAGGGAAAACAACACTTTTTGTCTTACATAGGTTTTATCATTATATCTCTTTTGGCTAAAGGTCCTAAGGACACCTTAATAGCACTGATGAGAATTAAGTGTTCTTTGGGGGGGGGAGGGGGCAGGGCAGGGAAAGGCTGAAAACTGTCCCCTTTTTAAGTCTTAAATTACTTGGAAAGTAGTCCAGGGCAGCCTTGTTGAGGCCTGACGGTGGCCCCTCTCTCTCGGTGCCCCTGCGCTCTGCGGCGGGCAGGGCCGTGTCGGGCCGCGCTGCCCTCGCGGGGCCGTTTCTCAGAGCAGGCTCTGGCTGGCGCAGGGGCAGAGCAGAGCGGCCCCGGGGTCTGTCCCCGCGCTGGCCTCACTGCTGTGGCCGCGGGAGGCTCCGCATGGGCGGCTGCTCCCGAGGCTCCCTGGGCCCAATGGCTGGGGAGAAAAAAGCACTTTGGGAAGTTCAGCCTCACGCTGCTGGCCTTGCATGTTAGCATCCACTGCAATGCAGAGACACAAGCAGCTTTTTTGTTTTTCCCCCTCTGTAACCAAGATGTAGGTAAGAATAGTGGATGCCACTGTTCCACCTGGAAAATGCACAAAGCCTTAAAGGAGTTGATCCTGTTTGCACTGTACTTAAGCTCCAGAGCATACATCTTGAGATCACTTTGTATTCGCAAGGAAGAGGATATATGGAATTCAGTTTGAATAGACGGGACTTCCAATAACGAAACACGTGTCATGTGGCAGAGTCCCTCTTGACTTGAATCGACTGTTTTGGCTTGACAGGATTGAGATCATGGACCTCGCGCTCTAATCTTGCTCAGTAAATGCTTCTGTGTTTTGTTGCTGTAACTGGAGCTCTTGAGGCCACTTTCTTCTTTTTGTAACTGTATGCAATACATGTGTAGCTCTTAAAACTAATATTTTGAGTTGTATGTATTGTTTTGGAAATTAATTTGTTTTATAAAATGTATTAGGTGCGGCACAAACTCTATTAAAGGTGAACAACCTGCTAGGTGAATGTACCTGATCGTGCTCTCTTGCTGAAGATCTGTGGGGTTCTTAGCAATTGTCCCCGCTGGAAGGCAGGGGTGTCAGACCTGTGCCGGGGTAAGGACACAGGCACCGCAGGCACCAGCGGCACCGGGCGGTGACTGGCGTGGGGCTGGGCACCAGCCTTTCGCCAGCGCTGCCGCCCACCGCCTGTGCTTTAGGTTTGGTTTTCCCTAAAACTGCCTCCTAAACCCTGTGCAGATGTGGCTTCTACGGGCCAAGGTCTGTGTGTGTTGTTTGGTCTGAAGGCCTGCGTACCTTTGGAAAATGAGGCTCTTGGGCTTCCCTGGCATTTCCTGTTAATCCAGAATGGAGCCTTGAGGTAAAAGTGATGGCTCAAACTATGTCCTTTAATCCCATCCAGCTGCGAACCCAGCACGGATGGGGTTGGGAGGGGGGTTGCACAGGGGTGCCCTATCTGGGAAGGTTTCCGTCCGCACTGTGGCATCCGAGAGCATCGAGCAAGGCAGGGGGGCGCGGGGCACAAGCAGGAAGGGGTCGGTCTTCCCTGGCCGGCGCTCGCGTGCACCTGTACGGGTGTTTTCGGGGCTGCGGACAGGGAGCCCTGACCTTGCTGTGGTCGCGCTCTGCAGCTGGCTACGGAACAGAAATTTTCATTCATATTGGTATCTTTCTCTTCAAACTTCTCATTTTGCATAAAAAGGTAAAAGCCAAAATTTGGGGGGGGTAAAATAGCAGTTCTGGAATGTGTCAGTTTTTCTCTTTTTTTGTTTCAGTGATCACCCACTTAGAGAAACTGGTCAGTGTATAGGGAGGAACTGTTGGCAACTGGCAAGCTGCAGTTTGATTTTCTTGAGAGGACGTTGTGAAGGGTTTTTGTTTTTGTTTTCATTTAAAAACATGCTAAAGGAAAGTTTCATTCCCACCTCATTTTCTTAGGGTACTCCTGGATAGCAAAACACTGCTCTTGCTGTAAAGTATATGTCTAAATAGCAAAGCCAGACCAAGAACGTGACAGGCCCCAGTTTGTCTCTGGGAGTTGCTCTCCAAGCAGTGAGCGCAGTCCATTGCGTGGCCTTATAGTGCCTGAAAATGTCACAAGCAGCGGCAATGTGAGCATTAGTTTTTGTTGTCTATCTCCTGCTTCCCTTTAGCTTCCTAAACTTCCCATGCATGACTGTGCTGTTTTTTGGAGGGTTTTTATTCACCATATCTTTTATAAAAATCACCTTATTGTGCTGCCTCCACAAAAAGCGTTATTTCCCAGAACTCGCTAGTTCTACCACGGTAGCAATTCCACAGTGTGACATGGAAAACAATTGTGTCGATGAAATCAGGTCAATGGAAAGCCATCATTACAGAAGAAAAGAGGGAAGGATCCAGAACTGCCACCCTGTCCTGTTCCTTAAGGGCAGTTTGCTCCCAGGAGCCCGCCGCAAGGAGCGCTGCAATGGGGGTTAGCTCCCGGGGCGATGCTGAGCAGCCGCGGAACGGCTTTGTGTGTCTCTTGCGCAGAGCCCTTCGGCCGCCTGCAGCCGGTGGCCTCAGCGACGCTCGCGGAGCTTCGTGCAGCAGTGGCAGAAGGAGACCTGGCATTGTTGGGTGTTACAGTTCTTGCAGGAGGGGAATGTGCAAACGCCAGAAGGTAACTGGGACCCAGCAGCTGCTGCGGAAGCTGCGGGGGCTGTTGTGAGTCCACAGGCGAACATGACAGGGGCGAAGCTGGAGGGCTGGGCTCCGTGTCTCCAGGGAAACTGTGGAAAAGGCGCGGGGATTCCAACAATGAGCTGGTCTAGTACGGAGAAGAGGCCAAGTTCCCCATCCGCAAGCACGGCAAGAGAGGGGCGGGATGGGAGGTTAGGGAAGGGAGTTGTGCTTTGCCGAGTGATCAAGTTAGGATGGTGGCGGCAAGGAGAAGCTTTTTCCCTAGCGAGTTTCAAAGCTCCAAATCACTGCTTTGATTTACAACCTGAAGTTGGCAACTTCTGGGTCTTGGGCAGATTCGCAGTGTTACTCTCTTGCAGCCTCTCCCATGAAACACACACCGAGGCACACACGTATGTATATAAATACATATTTTCAGCTGGTAAATGATTCATCCCTGGGTTTATTGTCAAGGTCATAGAGCAATTTTGAGGTTTCCAATTGCTGATTTCCCAAGCTCATAGACCCAAAGAACAGGTGGGAGGCTCCATGACATTCTCCCAGACGGACAGGTAGGGATTTGAGACCCTCAGGTTTGACAGTCCTCCCTGGGAACTTTGTTTCCA
>VZSV01000246.1:554551-566117 GCA_013398735.1 Nothocercus julius | reverse complement strand
TTTTCACCAAGCAGCAAAGTGGGAACAGGGACCCAACTAATGAATTTTTAAAATCCCTTTAGCTTAACGCGTTAAGGTGCTAACGTCCTCGGTAGCCAGCTGGCCTCACCTGACCCTGTCTCCCCGCCACGTTCACACACTCACTGCAGGGACAAGCAGAGGGCACCATCCCTTGCCACGGGGCTGTTGTGGCCAACGTGCCACGCGACCAGAGAGCAAAGACGCTGCCGAGAGGAGGACGGCCCGGACCGAAACCCAGGTGCTGGCTGCAAAGCGGGCAGAGAATCCACGAGAGAGGCCCTTGAGCTCCCTGCACGTCCTAGTCTTTCCTGAAATGATCCTTAACTCTTTGGCAGCGTGTCTAGGATGGCTGTTTTATTAACACCACAGCACGGAGGAGGGGGCTTCTTTTGTGCTAGAGGAGGGTCACTTACCTGGGCTGGAGTAAAACCAGGTATTTCTTACAAAATGGGAAATACCAAAGTCCTACCGATTCTGCTTTCCAGCCTCACCGTATGCACCTTTTATGTTACTTTGTCAACAGGGCTGACAGTTTAAAAACAAATCATAGGGCTCTGCCAGCCTGCAGCTAAGCTAGCAGTTCAAAGACAACTGGTCCTTTCCACATTGGAAAAGCTCTGGCAGCGCCATACCGCTGTAATGATGCTGCTGTAGTTATGCTGGTATATAGTTCCAGAGTAACTACAGCAGTCTCACTCTCTTTTAAAGAGTGCTTTATTTTAAATGACAGAAATTGCTTGATGAGCACTTTTCACAGGAAAATGATTTTCTTAAATCATACCTTACATACTCTTAGATTTGTACCTGAAATAAAACATTTTAAGATAGATTAATGAAAAGTAATAATTTAAAATAAAGAATGTTTCAAGCAAGCTGTAGCAACGTTAGATTGTGTATATATATATATATATGCAGTATACTTCCCTCCAGGGGCAGTACCTTTGTTTTTAAACATGTAAATGCAAGGTAGTGTTACCTGACGATGCACTTCCTGAAATACAGGTCTGTGTGGAAAAAAACAACAAAAAAAAACAAACAAACAAAAAAAATTGATTTGCATCCTAATTATGATTTCCTCAGGAACACTAAGGAAGCAGATTTTACAATTCTAAATTAGCGTTTGTGTTCATCGAGGTATTTTTGCTTTGTTCGAAGACGAGCAGTTTGTCAAACCCCTCGGCCAGGGCACCGCTGTCTTCGTCATCGCTGAATGTAACCCAGTGACTGAAGTCTTTTGCGCTGGGGAACTTCAGATCTTCTGGCGCGTGTGCTGGAGAAGTCATCGATGGTGCCTGCATGGAAAGGGGGCAGGAAAAATCTGTGTCCATGTCCAGAAGACTGGCGCTGTGCACGGAGGCGCCAGTGCCCGGGGGCTGCGGGCACTGGCCCCCGGCTGCAGGAGGGCCCCGAGTGCCGGCAGCCGAGTCCGAGGCGTTGGGAAGCACCGCCGGAGCCGCGCTGCCCGCCGCGCCGACGCAACAGGCGGGAGCCAAGAGGGCACGTTGCGCCGGCGTGCCAGCAGAGCCATCGGAGTCCTGGGTCGCGCCGCAGAGCCCAGGGCTGTTGTTGCTGTTGGAGCTGAGCAGCAAGCCTCTAAAAAGCGGGTTGTCGCTGCCCTGGAGGACTTGCAGATGAAGTGCTGCAGGAGCCGACTTCTTCCTTCGTGGTGGCGCCTTCGGAGCACAGGAAGCGTCCTGGGGAGGCGCCGCACTGGCCGCAGCCACCCCGAGCCGCCCTTCGGTGCTTCCCCTGCCCTCCGGCGGCTTCCCTGGCTGCGAGGCTCTGGGTTTAGGGACCGGAGCCACCTTGGCAGGACCAAGAACAGCGCTGGAGTCTGCACAGGGCTCCGGCAAGGCGAGAGGGGAGCGTGCGCGCTGCTGCTCCCGCTGCTCCTCTGTGCCCGCGGCCTGAGCAGGGGACAGGAACGGAGACAAAAACAAACAACGGTACCTTAAACTACTGACTGCAACCCAGCAGGAGTGTTACTGATGGCATGACTGAAAAAAGCTGCTAGTACCAAGAAAAACAAGGCAGTGTGAAGAGGAGGCCCGACAAGCCAGCTGCAAGCCACAGCAGAAACCCTGTTTCTGTTTGCGCTCACCGTGCCCCAGCCCGGGATCCATCTGCAGGCTGCGGTGGGGGGCAGGAGCCCAGAGCCCGCGCACTCGCTGCGTGAAGCCTGCGGCTCCTTGGGGCCAGCGCGCTCTCACACTCAGATTTTGCTCAGCGCCATATCAACATAGTCTGAAGAATCTTTTTTGTTACCTCTGTCTGCTGACTGTAATAAAATGTAAGCAAGAGGGCACAGGGAGGGCTAAACTATGGGGCCCTTAGCACAAGGCTTTGGGTGTCCTGTGATACATAAGGTTGAGGGACAATTAGATTAAGCTAAACCCAATAAAGGCATTAGTGGTTCTGTCTTGTCTCACCAACTCTAGAGATGGAAGCTAAAAATAAACTGCAAGTAGAATTCAGCATATCTCCTCTATTTAAAAATGCACAAACAGCTGGGGCCCAGATTAGCCCACGAGGGCATGGACTGCTTCAGATTTCTCACTCTCTTCAGCAGAATGAAAGCGTTTTAATTCTTCATTGGTCTGCCACAGTATTAAAGATAACATCCAGACTTCTAAAATTAGTCAGTATTTCCTAATAACATATCCTCTGCTGTTTCCGTCTACATGCCGGTCTCTGCTTGCCTGCAGCTGCCTGCAGGCCTTCCTCAAGGTGAGGGGTGGGTTGGGCAGGGGCTTTGAAGTCACAGCTCCCATCTAACTCACTGGGATGGGGGAAGGAGCAGAAGACTCAAAGAGCTGAGCTGAAACAGATAGATTTCTGCGGCTGGTTTCATACAGCTGACACCCAAATACCAGTCCCTCTCTGCACCTTCCAGGAGTGCCCAGGGCAGGGGGAGAAGTTAAAAGTGAAATAAACTGGCCCTTCCTTGTTAGTGAAAGTTTAAGGAAAGGACACATGCTGGTCTGTCTGTTCTCTTTTGTGATTCTGCTATGTAGAGATTGCACAAACTCCACTATAGATAAGGTCTGGATGCCTCCACAAAGCAAGGTAAAACAGGAGTCCTAATGACTTAGGAGAGAGCTTTCTAGAAGAAGCTATAAGAAAGGAAGAACTTAAAAGGTTGCATTTGCCCCTCTCAAACTGCTTTCATCATTAAATCATTATTTTGGCAGGTCTAGGAGGTGAAGAATTGTTATCCTCATGGTAGAGACTTCACACAAAGACAGATCAAAAACACAACACCAACAGGTTGGTATTTTTATGCATCTGTCCTCACGTAGAATCCAAAGCCCTAAGTGAAAGGTAAATGATGTTATAAAGTGTGTAAAAAGAAAACCCTTAAGATGTCTCTGAGCAGGACCCAAACCAGCATACGAATCAAGAACCTGCCTCAGCTCAATAGAGCAAAGTACTCATCATATGGACAAAACTTTTTTTTTTTTTCTGCTATCTTCAAAGTAGGGGCAGCTAAATGGAGCTTTATTTCTGCATTTCCAATTAGAATTGTCACAGCTAGTACAGCCTTCCGCTCTGAAAAGTGTTTTCTAGGCATTATATTAGAAGCAAGTAGAATTCTGTTTTGGCTTTCAGATCTCTCACCCATCAGTATTATAAATTTGCAAAATTATTCTATTTTGACTCATGCAGATTTTTGATTCAAAGAAGTATTTTTTAGGATAGAAATTTTGTTGCAACTGATTTTTTTTTTCTATGTAGTTTTGTCTCCTGGTTGAACAGCAACTTTAGATAGTTGTAGGCCAAAAAAAAAAAAAAAAATATATATATATATATATATATATAAAACTACAGAGCTTGACTGAAACATAAAATTTCTGTCTAGCAAGAGAAAGTTTTCCTTCTTGATTTTCCTAGACAATATAGATATAGCTGATACGGAGATCGTTCTGATGCTTCATAGACAACAGAGCAGAAATACAGAAAGATGGAAAGCAGTGTGGGGAGGGTGGCTCCCAAATGAGACAGCAATTCATGCTGACTTTCTCCTAGAGGAAATTGATGCAATTTGGTGATAAGCAGCAGCAGAGTATCAGAGACAAGGCGCAGACAAACCAGAACAAAAACAACACAGCCTGAGAGGATGGACAGACACACAGAAGAGCTAACTAAGGGTGGCTCAATTTAGCGACAACTTTACTGAAGTATGTCATGCTGATCTACAAACCATTTCCTTTCCTGCTGGCTTAGTGTGTTTTTACGCCTCGAGGACTGCAACACACAACTTGACACGAGCTTTTTAGCAGCCCACCCTTTTGCTGATTTCCACACAGCGCAATGAAGCTGGGATGCATTTACTGCAACTCTCTTACGTTTTCCACCCTGACTCCGGTCCTTTGCAGAGGTATTGGCTTCTTAGTCGCTGGAACTTTGGGTGGCGGGCGGTGGGGCACGAGCGCTGCTCCCGCCTGAGGCCCGTGAAAGAGTGGTGATTCTGTGATGCTGGGAGGAGGTTCGGGTTTAGTGAACGTTTGGTTTCTGGCTGGAGCGGACTTTAGTGCGTCTTCATGTAACCCTGAAAAGTAAAAACAATTAGCATCTCATCTTGACCGAAATGTTGCAGAGACCAATTTCTTTCACGATGGTGTTTTCCAAAATGTGCAGGTCTAAAGGGAATACTACTCAGGCCAGGAATGCAGGTTTTAAAAATAGCCACAGACCTGTGCAATCCTGTCACTCAAATGTTTACATTTCGAAAAGGCAGTTAGTGAAAAAATCCCCTATCTGTGGTACTTCATAGTGCAGGAATGAGCCACCAGTTGGCCCAGTAAATAATACACTGACTGGAGGTACAGAAGTACTCAGGTCCAGAGCTGCGTGGATGCCTCACTTGGATAAAGCAGCTAATGATATTAAGCTCCTCCTGCTGGGTACTTGGGGAAGAACTGTAAATGCCACCTTAGAGTACAGCGCAAAGGTTTGAAAGTAAACCTGACCAGAATAACCAGAAAAATTAAGGGAAAGTATATTTCATTTTAAAAATAAGCGTGTTATGCTCTCTGAGGAATGAACATCAATCAAAATGTTTTTAATGATATTTTATGATATTTACGTTACCTATTCCAGACCACATTGGCTCTATTTACAAATAAAAAAGGATATTTTTCTCCTAAACTGAGGGGCTTGTAAACTCAGGAAGGAATCTGAGTCCTACCGCACTCTTTCTTGTTTACACAGGATCAGCAAAAAGCTATCTGCAGCCCTGGAGGGGATATTCAGAGTGTCTAAGGTTCAGTACCTTAGCTAGTTTCCTGCTCTAACTTGTTTTGAGAGAATCTCTCCTCTCCATGGAATAGATGGAAAGCCTATGGATGGAGTCATCTTTTACCTTACATATTCAAGGTTAAGTGGTCTGATCCCCTATCTAAGCAGGGACTATATTTGCTGTATAAATTTGAACAGAATCCAGATTATTTTCTTCACAGCTGTACTGCTCTGCAGTTCTGCTTGCAGGAGTGACCGTTCACTAAACAGAGAGGAGATACATTTTATGCAAATGTAAGCAGATACAGTTCTGAGGTATTGCAGACAATATGATTTGACGAAGATCCAATTTGTGTCTTGCAATTTTTCAGACTAAATCTGGACATCCATAACTCAAAATGCTTGTAGTAACTTGTTTTACAACAGAATCTGTAGCTATAGTTATCTTGTAATGAACCATAGAAGGGAGCTCTAGAGATCATCTAGTCCAATCCCCCTGCACACCCAGGGTCATCTGGAGCACGTGGCGCAAAGGCTAATATTACCAAAAACGACAGAAAATGCTAAGTATACTCTTAAAAGAATGTACGTGTCAGTGTTAACTGAGCTTCTGAACAGAGATAAGTGCATCTGGGCTATGACAAGGGAAGGACGCAATTTTCTTTAAATAAAGCTTTTAAAAGTCCGCCAGAAAATTGTGCTCACCTCCTTTAGCTTCCATAAGACATCTAATAGCTTCTTCTGCTTCCTCAGCTGTAGTGGTTTTGATCTGCTTAACATTATACGGCTTGCTTATTCCAGTCCGGACTTTTGGCTTTAGAAAACAAAAAACAAGCTTTTTTTTTTTTTTTTTTTTTTTTTTTTTCTTGCATACCTATAATCTAACAGCTAAGTTCACGCACCATTCAAGCAATATCCTGGTCTGGTTGGTGGCTACTCAGTCACCTCTAAGCAACTCAGAAACAGAAGTAAGGGCAACTATTAGGTCTTTGCTACTGTCTGAGCTGACAAGCAGGGGGCTCACTGCCATGAGTAGCCCAGTAGCCATCCCACTTTGTTCCATGTGGTAGACATCTCACCTAAGGTGGGGGGACAGGGGTGATATTTCACATTCATGTCTTGGCTTCCCTGCTGGGACTGCTGGCAGCCCTGCTAGCAGGGTCAAGACCTTGCCTGAATGCTGGGCACTGGTGTGGCCAGTGAAGGGGAGTAGGGAGAAGAATTAAACCATTTTCTCATGGTACTGAAAATTCAAAGTAGCATCCCTCAGAAAGCAACACATGAAAAAAAGCAATAAGAGCTTGGCCTTGCTGCATTCTTTCTCTGCCTCTTTGGCCTTTCTGGCTCCTGGCAATTTGGTGCTAAGGTTTCCAGAGCCCACCTGGCCCTAGAGTTCAGTATCACAGGACACTGTGGCATTTTCAGCTCAGGCACGGAGTGGACTTCCTTCCTTGACTGATGGGCACATCAAGAATGTGAGGTTCAGGGTCTACGTGGATGGGGGAGGCCACACAATACCAAGTGCCCACACGGAGCAGCAGGACTCACGGGTTGCTGAGGGGCTCCGGGTAGCAGCTTTGCTGTTGCCAGGATGGAGCAGGCAGGCTGGCTTCCTGGAGAGAGGGAACCATCTGCAGAGGACTTTTTGCCTGATGCTCCAGCTGAAAGAGGAACAAAAATTTTTTTTTTTTTTTTTTAAACATTAAAGAACTGGTACAGCATCTTATCAAAATGGAGCAAAACTGATACCCTATGAAAATGCTTGTGCTTAACAAAGAGGCGCTCTCACCCCCTCTGCTCTGCAGGAGGATGGACACCATACAGGACCTTCCTGGGGGACACCAGGGATCCTGAGCCTCCCCTGCCTGGGTTGAGGACAAAGCAGTTGGATGTAGAAAGTGTGTTGAAGTGGACCGTTACTGTTCTAGTCCAGGCTCCCCGTTTTGGGTTACAAAATCTCAGCGCAGAATAAAATGCTGAAACTGTTTCAGAAAGCAGTTTCCTAGTTCGTCTTTTTAATTAATGTAATAATCGCTGCCGAGTATTAACATTGCATTTCAGGCACAGAAATACAGATGTCAGTGTTCTCATTTCTGGGCAACAGACTCAAAAATGAATAGGAATTATGCTGAAGAGCTCATCTTCCAGCAGTGAGTCTGATAGAAGCTCTAAGTTACGGCTAGAAAATATGTAGATGAGATATTTTGGGCTGTGGAAAAAAAAGAAAAAAAAGAAGGCGTGCTGCGTGGTTTGAGTCATGAGGAAGGCCAAAATGATTATGTATTTGGTCAAAGGTTAAAAACATATTACAAATAAATTAGAAACAAAGAAAACATAAGCAACGCGCAGTGACTTTAAAAGTCAACAGCCATAAATACGAGTATTTACTTTTCATTGCCACGCTTGCTAGATTGGGCGATGAGTTAGTATGAAACATATGGACTGTTACATCCTCACTAAGGCACAGAGCATTCCTTCATGGAGTACTTGTCATCCTTAGGACAAAACTCCTCCATTGTTAACTGCAGCCACAGTCAGAGTGAAGCAGACTGGGAAGCAAATGCAAACACATCAAGAGCCTGACGTGTCAGAGCAAGGTGCTCCTTCCTTTGTCAGCTGGGCGGGCAGAGGAGAGCAGAGGACCACCACGTTCAGCAACACAAAGTTAATCTCACCAGGAGGGGGAGGCCTCTGTGGAGGCTGGAGCAGCCGAGGTCTGTTAGGAACAGACAGAGATCTGCTTGGAGAGCGCCGGTGGCATTCCCTGCTTGCTTCCAGCTCCCGCTTCAAGTCAGCCAGGTCTGTGTCATCTACAAGGATTTTAGAGAGTATCTGTATTAGGTAATCACTGCAGGAGATGGACTGAAGCTGGACACTCAGGAGAGAGGCAAATCTGAATGGGAAACCTGAACCAGACGTGTCAGCGCAATGACACTTCTCTCCCTTCTCTCTCTACCCTCTCTCTCTCTCTCTCTCTCTCTCTCTCTCTCCCCCCCCGCCTTTTCCAGCATTTATTAATTGCTCATGAAACAGAGACTGCCTGCATCTGATTCCAGGGTTACTAGTCACCTTGTTAGACTGTGAACTTTGCACAGAGAGATGTGGCAGCAACCTGCTATCAATCAAACTACGACATGACAAACGCAAGGAGACTAATCATGGTCAATCGCTTGTTCTTCCTTCCTGAAGGCAGAAATTCCCTCAGAGGATGAGCCAATTTTCCTTGTTCACAAAGATTGTTTTTATGCCAGAAGTTGTCATAACTCACTCATCACACCTCTGCTTTCCAGCAATGCCTTTAACCTGATAGTCCTGACCTGCACTTAGAAGAGTTGCCTATTATCCCTCCTTTGTCCTGGCTTCCCTTCCCTGAGAGCTGCAGAGGTAGGGGCAGAGACAGCTTTATCCTCCCCGCACCGTCTGCTGAGGGGAGAGCTTTGCCTTCGGTTCTCCCAACCGGGAGAGCCAGGAGCTATGCCCTTCTGGGCTCCCAAATCCATTCGATTTAGTTTTGTCCCTGTGCTTTGGAGAGGATGGGGAAGGAGTTAAGCAGCAGCAATCTCTCAGATTTTAGGCATTTTTAAGCAAATTCCTGCTTTCCCGAGAGCTATGCTCAGCAGGGAAGACCGCACTGCCTCGCCATTTCCTCCGCCCACTCAGCCCCAGATGGGGCTGCAGACACAGACTGTGAGCTGCCCAGCCCTCCCCATCCTTCTCTCTGCATTTGCAGAGCTCCGAAGCTACAGACACAGCTCATCAGCAGGAGCCTGGCAGTTATGCGGGCACCCAAACACACCGTCTGAACTTCTGGCAGCAGCACTGAAGGCGAGACAAAAATCAACCACCACCACTATCCGTTGCCCTAATGGACTGCCGGTTTTTGGCAGTGGCTCCCAGGGACATCCATTTCACAAGGACTATGTCCTTCTCTCATCTCAAAAACACTACTGTACTCCTGCCCTTGGTTTCCATCTGTGTCCAATAGTAGCCATACAATTATCATTCCTGCAATTAGGAGTTACTCGGGCAAAACTGGAAGCTCATGGAAGCATCTGAAACTGCAGCAATTGTCAAGATAGGCTGAATATAACATATTTTGGCTTATGTGAGATCATGAACCCCTCTTGACCTACTCCAAACCATACTTTATAGTTTCTATTTACTGTGTGATTTTTTTTTTTTTGTGGAGAAGAGTTAGTGTAGGTGAAAAGAATCACTGCAATTCTCTGTAGCTTAATGAATCATCACAGAGTAGGCCAGAGGTGTTTGGAGAACAAGACATCTTGTAACACACAGTGATTGTTTTCACAGTATTTAATAATGACAGACTGCTCTGTGGCTCTGCATTAGTTTTCTAGGTCTAGCCAAGCTACACTCAGCATGGGACTTAAGGTAGGTAAGAAACCTGTATATCACCGTGGTTGTTTGGAAAATCTATCTGTGACAACTTATGAATTTCATTTAATCTTTATGAACTCTATTTTTGACTCACCCTTTGAAGGTATTAAAAGTTTTCATTTTTATGTCAGGAGACAAAGCACTTCTGAGAGAGTACCATCACCAAATGATTAGCAGAAAGACAGCACAGTATGACACATATCAAAAAAATGATCCAAACTTTGAAGAACTCCCAATCAAAATATAAACAGGGAAATACAGATAAAGGGAGAACAAACAAAAAGCCTTCAGGTCTCACTCTAAAAAATGTACACAAATCTACCTTTATATTGCCGTGATTTTTGTGCAGGAAGCAATGGAGGTTTGTTTGAAGGTGCTATGGATGGAAAATGCCCAGATCCATCAGACAAATCATCTGTTGTGTCTGCCACTAGGTGCTGACTCAAAGCATCATCTAAATAGTCATCCTCGTCCTCCATTATATCACCTGAAATAAAATATTATGTAACAAAGACTGTGAACAAATGCATTCTCTTCCTACAACCAGAGAAAGGATTTACTATACATGTTCGGCAAGCTTCTTGTATAATCTCTGTTTTCATTACAGTTTATGTACTATAACATGCATTAGATTTGCTAATGCATTTTATAACTTTGAATTGATATAATAATCTAATCAATAGTTCTCTGCACAGGCACGCTACAAGGTCAGGGCTTTAGTTACAGTCCTCTCTCAAAGAGGTGTGTTTTCATTACAAACAAAGATACGAATCACACTCATATTGTGCCTTCTTTGTACAAAGTCAGTGAACCAATTTCTCACAGCTTAGCTTACAAACCTGCTGCTCACCTTCCGAGTCATAGTCCAAACTTGAGTAGTCAAAATTTTCTTCCAGCAGACAGGAGTTAGCTGTGGGTGACATGGGGGCAATGCTGTCCCGTTTCCGAGCAATTTCCTCCTGAAGGCCCTTCAGCCAGTCCTTGGTCTTGGCCCGGATCTTCACTGTTCTGCCTTTGACCTAGCACCAAGAAAGATTTTTTTTTCCTTTACCAAGCAACTTCATGAAAATGAGAATACTTCAGCAGAATAAGCAAGCACTGCCAGTCATACTGTTCAACTGCTTCAGAAACTGTTGCAACTAAAGCTTCATTTCAGAAGTTAAAGGAAAATAAAGCACTCTTTCTGCCTCCCAAAGAGACACTTTCTGCCTCCTAAGAACCTAAACCTGAATCAAGTCTTCAGATTGTAACAATATTCTAAAAAGAAAGTTAGCTTCACAGCTCAGAAGCCTTGCAGCTACATTTAGGAATTAAGTGAGAAGTATGGTCAGATATCATCAAACTGACATTATGATCATAACAACAGGGTGCGAAGGGCCCAGTATGAGTCAGAGACTTTTTTAAAAACACACTCACTGCTATCTGTAAGGAAGCCCTCTGTTCAGATAATCCCAATGAAATATGATTGTCGACCTATATGGGAATTACTGAGCAATCTGGGACCACAACTGCTTATATGTGTCGTTCTGTGGCATTTCAGGTGAGATGTACCAAAGAGGGTAGCTTTGGAAGAAAAGTCAAAAGTTCCCGACCCTAGTTCCCAGTCCCTTGAATCAAGCCCATACTACTCTGCTTGGGCCTGTGCTGTAAATTTGATCAATGAAATGAGGCAAACTAAAGATAAAACTTCAAACACAGAAGAAGTGCTGGGGTTAAATCCTTTACTTCTGTGCTGTTTACAGTGGAGCCGCACAAACAGTTTTGTCAGCATAAAAGAGGGGGCTGATGAATTGCAGTGTTTGTGTGTGGGAAGGAGAAGCAGGGTGGGGGAAGGTAAAATCCTACTTCTAATGCTGACTTTGCCTTGGAAGCCAATGAATCATGTTGTTCTGGCTTGGTAGAAGTTTAT
>VZSV01000246.1:514287-554536 GCA_013398735.1 Nothocercus julius | reverse complement strand
AAAAAAAAAAAAAAAAAAAAAAAAAAAAAAAACCTCTAAATGACAATTGTGAGGATGCTTTGGCAACAGTATAAAGTCAAGCATCGTCTCTAGAAAATCGCTTAAAGTATCCGTGCAACAACCGAGCGTGCATATCCTGCAGTGATATCACAAGGCCACAGCCTGGGCACTGCTCAGTAGCTCCATGAAAAGTCAGCTCCTGCTCTCCATTAAAAGTTCCAAAGACTGCGAGAACCAAGGACTTGGTGAGCACTGGCTTTCTTTAAGATAATGCTACCAAATTAGCTAGAAACATGAGTATCTGATTTTAAGCAACCACTCTGAGAAATTTGGTATGAAATTACTATAATAAATTTGAAATAGTCTTACCTTGATACCATCTATATCCATAACGCGAAGAGCTGACTTGCTGTCTGCAAATGTCACCAGCATTTGACCTCCACAGATCCTAGTAAAAAACAGACAGATGAAAGAAAACTGCATTTTACTCTGCAAGTGAACAACAGGACTAAAGGTGACCACACTAGTTTTGTACAGCTCCATATTTGGTTTTAGCTGTGTTTTTCTCACAACTGTATATTCTTGCAAAGAAGAGGTGGTTTAAAAATCACAGCTGGGCTCTCCTCCTCCACCTAGCCCCCTTTTGTGCGACTCCAGCACTATGCCCGTTACTGGGTTGCCCCAAAGCCCTGGTACAAACATCTCAGCAGGACTTTACAGGATATCTAGTCTGTCACCCACATTTCCTCTGCACTGAGTTCTTTAGCTACAGGCTTCTCTAGCCTCAAAGGACAGGAGAGGAGACTTCCCAAAAGACTGCAATACCATTGAGCTGTAAAGCAATACAAAAAGCAAACCAAACAAAAAGCCCCAAAGCATCATCTTTTCTTGCTCCTTCGCTTCACATATGAGATGGTACTAGTGTTCCCACAGGGCTGCTTTTGAACCCTCGACTTACATTTGGTACCTTGTAATACCAAACAACAGGTCACCTGCTTTCCTTGTCAACAAACGCATTAAATAAAGCACTATCAATTTTATGGTCTTGTTTCCTAGGTCGCTGTCATCAGTTGGACCTTGGCCAGTTTTGCCTGTATTTCTCAAACAGAAGTCTCAGCTATGCTGTAGCCCTGTACAGAATCACCCAGAAAGAAATCAAACTGCTCTGCCAGAAGATACAATCACATCTTCCCTCTCAAACTCAGTAGGTGCTGGAACTGCAAGAAGCCATATTCTTCAAAAAAAGCAAAAAGGTTCCCAAAAGAAACGAGCTCCAGATAGGAAATCCTACTGAGTGTGAAAGAGCATCGGAAGAGAGCAGATCTCCTTAGAGGAAGCGAAGCAGAGCCTGAGGAACTGCAAGCAGAAGGAACTGCACACACATAAATGAGATCTGAATCTAAAGAGGATGATTTACCCTGAAACCTCTGCTCTCTGATGCTGGATTTAATAAAATTCTCCTCCTCTCAGCCAAGAGAGCTGTTAGACTGTTTTTTTATGAGGTGACAAGAGGCAAAAGATACTCAAAATACATATATTCAGTTTCTAATGAAGAATTCAACATGCAATAAAGGCATTAAACATACTATCAACTATAAAATTAACTCTGTGGGTACAAAAATGGAACCTCTAGTCTCTATTCTGTGTAAATAGGTGACAGGTATCTCAGATTCCACATTCACCTGACCAGAACAACAGTGCCGTAATCCTCAAACATTTGCATAAGCTCTGTACGCAAGTCCTCAGGAAATTCGTTTTTCTCTTCAGGCACAGGCGACAGCAGATTAACCACTACTGTGGCATCCAGTGGTCCCTGGAAAGATGAAACTTCCTGGAAAACACTCTCACGGGCGGCTTCATTGACTTCCTGAACCTCTACTTCTACAATAGCTAACACAGGTCTGCAGAAAACAAAGGAGAAATGTTTATTTAAAATGAAAAATAACATCAAGTAATAGAAAGTGTCCTATACCTACTCGGGATCGGTGTCAAGCAATAGGTAGGCAAGAGTTTAGTTGTGTGAGGGACGAATATTTTATCATTTAACTCTGTACATATATAGGTACTTTTAACTTCATCATGTCAAAGCTCACCGCAAATGTTTTAATTAAGCCTGATACAACTTAGGAGGAGGTAATTATTATACATTCTACATAGAAAGAGAGTCTGAGCAAATGGCTTAAGGTCTCACAGCAAGGAAGTAATGTGGCTGGTAATACAACCCCGAAGTTCTCACTCTGACAGATTGTTTCATTTTTCCTGCAGTGGAAGATCATGCCTTGAGCACTATTTATTATATTTACCACTCCTGCCCAAGCTGGATGTAACACTGAGGACACACCACAGAGGAGTTCAAATAACAACTGTGTGTAGCACTTCTGACAAAACTGCATGCTAAAGGTACCAGAAAGCTTCACTCATCATTAAACGGCTGTCTCCCAAACGTCCCATACAGCAGGAAGGCATCATTTTCTGTTGGATGTAACTCAAGGCTGTAGCCTTGATGTCTTTCTAAGAGGCCTTTCTTCCAAACACTAAGGACAAACACTAAGGTCCTCTAAGTGCATAATGAGGTTTTGTAGCAAACATACGTCAATCTGTAACATTATAAGCAACAACGAAAACCTGCTTCTTGAGCCATTTCTTACACATTACCTGTGCGTGAGTGCGTGTGCGTGTGCGTGTGTGTGTGTGTGTGTGTTAGATCTAAATACATCTGGGAAAGCTGTCTGAAAGAGCAACGCTTGTATTGTCTCTGTGGATGCAATCTACTTTCTCAGGATTCTACCTGCAAATCGATACGGAGCAATAACTGGAATGGCAGCTCTTCTAACTACTTAAAAATTGCTGCCTTCCACTTGCAATATAGCAGGCTTTGGAATATGCATTATCAGAAGATTTAGCACAACAACAGCTAAGCCAGAAAGGAACAGTGGGGGGGAAACCAACCACATTTTGTACAGGAAAAGTTAACAATTTCAAACAGTACTGCCAATCATAATGCATTTCCATGTCAGAAAGATCCAGACATTTTTCCAGCACATACCTTGGGAATGCAAATCCTCTGACTGTAATTAGAAAGCATTTTTTATTTTTTTTTTNTTTTTTTTTTTTTTTTTTTTTTTTTTTTACAACAGCCACGTTGCATCCTCAGGGTCCTTTACATAATGAGTGCGGTGTGTGGATCACAGAAGTGTTAAAGCCCTGGCACGGAGAAGCTGCTCACGAGAGGCACGGTCGTTCTCTGCGGCTGGAGGCCCCTGGAGCAGTTCTCACGTGTGAGAGCACAGCAGCTGCTGAGACTCACCCCGCTCTGCTGTGAAGAACGATACTAGAGCATTTCCAGAGGGCATGCGAGGGCCGTGACAAAGATGATTCCAAAGGAAAGGGGGCTTCCTTGGTGTATTTATTACAGAACTTGTTTCAGAGAAGTGAGGCAGCCACAAAACCTTAGCAAAGAAAAGTCGCTCATATTCCCTAAAAACAAGTTGATGATAAAGACCAGCCAGAGGCAATGGTCTTTGATTTTTCTCCATTCTCCCGGTGCTGTTTCTAAGAAAAGCCTAGTAGGTTAACACTTTACTGCTTTGAGAAGGTCACACTGCACCCTACATACACAACTACTCTTCAAGCCACAGTCTTTCCTTCCTCCTCTCTCACAGCAAGCTGAGTGGGAGTCTGTCAGAGCAGCTTGTTTGAGTACCAGGGTTTTCCAAAAACAAGCAATAGAAAGCCCTCAGTTTGCTGCAACCTATCCAACCCTTGCTGACGTACAGAGCAGCAGAATGAAACAAACAAACAAAACCCCACCAAAACACTGAATGAAGAACTAGCCTGTACTGCATGCTACTTATTAGACTCAATTTCTGGCTCTAAAGGTACAGCTCTGTGACACATGCAAACCTAGAGGCAACCCCTCTGTGATTTGCCTAGGGCTTTACCTGTGGTCAGATGCCTGCAGCTCTGCTCTCCCGTAGTACATCAGGGCTCCAGGGGTCCAGGTGTGCCTCACTTTCATGTCTGTATTCAGATCACTGTCCAGAAGATTGATCTCTCCAGCTATCCAGTACAAAACATCATTTTGAACTCACTCTTAATAATAATTAAAAGCTGTTTTATTATGATGAAGTTCACAGAGCCCTATATTTGTTTTTAAATTGTTCCCATATATACAGCTTGTAACCTAAAACATATAGAAGTTTGGGGAAACATGGAATATGGGAGAACAACAGAGACAGCTGATTACTAGAATAAGACAGATGCAAAATGGTAATGTAAGGTCACCCAATCGGTGATCTACTGAATCTGGGGTGAGAGAGTCATAACAATATTTTTTGTACTGCTTTACTCAGACACAGTACTTGTGAACTAAACTGTATTTCTAAATAAAACACATGGAGAGAAGAAATAAAAAAGGCAGTACCATGCAAATCCAAACATTTCCTTTGCAATGCAATAAGGTAACAGTAAGCGCTCTGGACTTTATGCTAGATTAAGATATTACATTGCCATCAGTACCAGAAATATTCCTAGACCACTGTTTGAGTTAATGAATAACTCTAAGGAGTTGAAAATGAGTTAGCAGGTAATATACCATTCACTGGAGATACTCTTTACTCTTAGAAAGCAAATGGTCCTCTAGCCTATAGCTGCAAAAATGGAGTAAGGAAAAAGGATTAGAGCTGGTAAGCTGAAAGCTTCACTGACAGCAGAACAGGAGAGGAGAGGAGCTCTGGTGGCAGAGTCAGAAAACCTCTGCAGGGTTGGGAAGGCAGGTGGACACCGTATGGCCACATGGACTAGCTGTGGGAGGCGCAGAACGCTAAATGAAGGAACCTGCCTACAGAGCAGGGCTTCTGCAGGCCAGGTAGGTGGGTGCTCCGTTCTGTGTGTGTGCTCCATCAGCTAATGGCTTCCTAAGGGCTAAGCCTTTGAAATCTGGAATATGCTGGAAAAGGTTTTGAAAATGCTGGAGTATTTTCTTTCCCCTAAAATGACATCAACCAACACAGCAGGGTAGTTCACTTACTGTTATAACCTCCTCATTACATCTCCCAGAGTTTTCTTTCTTTCCCAGACTACTGCTCTGTCAGTGGTTTAACCTCCTCATTTTACTCCATTTTTGATTCCTTAAATAAGCCTGCATAACTCTGTATCACACTGATATGTGCTCTCTGATTACCCTAGTTTTCTTTCATATTTTTACACTTAGTCTGTTCATGTTGTGGCTTGGATTCCAAGCAGTAGTTCCTCGACATGAGAAAAATCTCATCTGCAGGCACGAACGAATTACTTCTTTAGTGATTACACCTTTGATACAAACTTGGGCAAAGGAGGACAAACTGGAGGACAGATAGACTGCATACTGCAAATATGGTTATAAAAACTCTCTCCGATCAACAAAGAGATACTTTTTGAAAAATTTTATTATTGTTAACTTTCAAATAACAAACACAAATTATACATGGCAAACTATACTGTTCTGCTGAGGTGGCCAATCATGATCCCAAAGTACTTTTACAAGTATTTATTAATGAAAACTTCCACCATTCCAAAAGCCAGCATAAACATTCTCAGAAATTACCAAAGCAGAAGTCACAAAAAAGTGCTTATGTATCTACTGAGGTCAACCAAAGCAGTGAATCTAGCCTTTATAACATGGCAACTTCACACAGCTCAAACTCCCTTTTTCTCCATTCACTACGTTAAACCTCCTTCTGTGGGTTCTCTATGAAAAATGAAACGACATTCAAATAAAGAAGAGGGAAGAACCACACGCACCTGTTTTTTCAAATGGAAGCTTTTTTCTCCACCAAAGCACTCTGTCAGTCCAGGCTGGGGTTCTGCACTTATCACTTGTATCGTAAGCCTCTGAGCCAACATCATATTTATATGTTGGTCCAAAGTTAATAGTCCCTTCATGGAAGTCTTTAAAAATCTAGGAAGAGAGATACCATCTTTTAAGTTATAGGTGATGAAGATGCCATTGTAATATGCCGGCTTTCTTAAACATGAGTAACATTCTATTTTTTAAACAAATTAATACATTTATATATTGCAAACACTGATCTGAAAACGCCCATTTTCACTCTCTTAAGGAACTAGGCCAAGCTAACATGCAGGAAAATGATGACTTCAAAGCATAAGCAAAAGGAAGAAAATGCCTTACTTTCCCACTGGATTTTTGCTGTTGTAATTGATCAAATTCCAGAAGTGTTTTCCAATCTTGCCGTTTAAGAAAATAAAAGACTTCTTCATATGTTAGATCAATACGATAGTTAAAATCACCACACCAGAAGACGTAGTCATGTGAGAACACGTTCCGCCCCTAGTTGGAGGTACAGAATATTCTAAATCACATTCAAATGCCCAAATTTTAAATGCATGAAAACGTACAACTCAATTTCTCTGAAATTCTAAGTATGGATTTATCTGACATATTCTGTTTGTTAAAATCCAACCCCTGCTAAAAAGAAATAGCTTCTTCACCACCTTTCACATGTCACTGAGCTGAATTTTGTGAACAAGATTAACGGATGCTAGTCTCTGTTTTCTGAAGGAATGTATGAAGGGGGACTACAGTTTTAAATTCACAATTTGGCTATCATGAATATTTTTTAAAAACTGTTTTCCTAACATATTTCAGAAATAAATACTTAGATATTCTAAATATAACAGAAGATGCTCCTGGTATCAAGGCATTCAGCAGCAGAGGTCTTGAGTAACGTCAAGCTAAGATTTGCTTTTATTTGCACGTTACAGTTCCGTAAACCTACTGAAACAGAGTGTCAGTAAAAGTTCAGTCCACTGCTGAGTTGCTGAGTTTAACATGGTATCCTCTAACCAGTCTTTTTTTTTTTTTTTTTTCCGGTTAAAACCCAGGGATTCATGAAAGAAACGCTGCAGAGCTGTAGCTATCACAGCTCTAGAGGGCACTCTCTATACGTCTTACACACGCACCCAAGGTACAGAGAGCTATTACAAGTGCTAAGGACATAAAGTGGTTAATGAGGTTTTAGAGGGAAAGACTACCATAAGCACAACTTTATGGCCATTTAGCACACATATTCTAGGCAGGACTTCCAGACTGTCAGCATTATTTCTTACATAAAACACAACTGATTAATATGCTGTATGTGTCAGGCCTCTAAACCTTGCAAACAACAGGGAGTTAAATTTTATGCTTTGCAACTTGAATGTCATATTTTGCTGACTAAACAGAACACACGAACTGGTCCATTCCCTCCCTGGTTTAACACCTCTCCTGGGAGGTCTCTGAAAGAGCAGCTACAGAAATTAAAGCAACAAGCAATTATTAAGGGAAGCAAAAAGCACAGCGACCAAACCCCACAGGCTACTTGCTGGCCTGAGGAGACAGGTATGAAATAAAGCACTAGGGCAACAGATTTGATACCATTCAGGAAAAAAGTTAGTCATACAAACCAATCTGTACTTGCTACATGGCGAAAAGCCAGTCCTTCCTTTCCAGTGACATGCTCATGTGCACAGAATGACAGGAGCAAAAACTACAATAGCTACAACCAAGAACAGACCATCATACCTGAGAGCAGGGACAGCCAAAACATTGATGCATGGTGAGCTGCAGGGATGGTCTTTTAGGAGCCCTTACTAACTAGTACAAGCAAGAGCTATCAGTGTGTTCTCTAGCTGCAACACCAGCCACCTAGATTTCACCCACGAGGCCTTAACCTATTTAATGTCAATTAAGGAGGACCACTCTGACAGATCAGCTTGAAACCTGGTCAAAGGCCAGAGCTTTAAGCACTGGCAGCATCTATATATTTTTGAAAGCTGTAGAATTTCTGTAAAGCTTTAAGTGTCATCTGGGTTTCCTGTGTCGTATTTTCCATTTTATTTACTTCTTCCTGCCACTTCCTTTTATGCTCCTTTTCCATGGCACTGAGCTGACTCCTTTGGTGATCTACCTGTTAGCCTATGCAGCCTAGACCAATTTTCACAAGGGACAGCTTTTACCTCCCAGTAGCAGTGTTTCTAGCTTACTACTGGAAAATCCTTGCTTACCATTGGAAAGCTGAGTTTCTGTGTGATTTCTTTATAATCTTCATTCCTCTCTTTCACCTGGGTCTGCCCAGCTGTTAAGTGACTGCATATAAAGCAGAAACTGGTACTGTAGAACTGAAATCGGATGCTCACTGCCCCTTTATTTCCAGCTTTTCCTCCCATTCCTGTCTTCACTGTGTCTATTGCTACATCCCTGTGTAAAGAAAGAGAGAGGAGAGAGTAAAGGGCTACAAGGAAAAAACATTTAATTGACTTTGACAGTGATATGGAAAGAAAAATCCTGCTATTTACAGTGCCATATCCCCTACCCTCAATGAACTGATGCATGGACACAGAGCTTGCTTTTGCTAAGTACACCAACTGGGCTGTGAAGTTTCTTGACCATGTACACATATTTTATGTGAAGTATAACACAATAATGAAGAATTAAAACTAATCAAAATTGTCCCTCTCAAGCAATATAAACAAGGCATTATTTCTGAAATACTGGGAATTTCTACATTATATATATATATATATATATGCATAACAAATTTATCATGATCTTTAAAATTATCACAATAATTAATTTTAAAGTTGTATTCTCTTTTACTTTTGACCACAGAGGAATTTATATTTTCAGACACCTAACAATTTAAGTGGCGCAACTATCTTGAAACTCAAGTTCATATTGGATGTTAAATTTTTCAATCAGCTTAAACCAACCCCAGCATCACATATGTCCTTCACAATGAGGAAATATTACTTTCCAAATAGAAGCCAAGTAGATCTGAATTAGAACATTACTGGCTTTAAGCAAGCAGCAGGGAGAAAAACACCAAGTCTTTCGTTTGTGTCGGGAGCTGACAATTCAAGTGTGATGGGAAGATGCTCCAAGCTGTGCTCTTTTCCTTTCCAGAGCCCAGAAAACCACCAGAAAAGACACCCTCAGTTGTAAAGGGAGGCCATGGGGACCATCAGTGTATTTTATGAAAATAAAGGCTTCAATTGCTCTGAAGACAAGCACGTAGTAAGTCTTTTCTCTTAGAGGAGTTCTCTCTTCCTGCTGCCTGCCTATCCAACTGCTGACTGGTATTTACCCGATTTCTGTCCATGAGAAAGGCTATGCTAAGATAAACTGATGTACATTCTACTGCTTGCATTTCCTTGATCCTTTTTCTCATTTTCTTTCTCTTCTCTAACTTCTACTCTAAATCTCCGTGAACAGAGAATTCTTTTTGCACTTTTGATAATTTTTGTTTTCATTTTTTGGATATGGTGAAAACTACACAGCCATGGAGGCTAGATTTGGTTGGGTTCACACAACACGTAGCAGCACATTAGCATTAAATAATGAAACTCAGTTCACTAAAATCTAACCCTTTCTTGTCTTTTCCCTGACTTTCAAAGGGATACCTCTGATTCCAAGCAGTTTGACTGCTGCAACAGAGCCCCTGTGCTGTCCTGCTTCTGCTTTTGATCTCCACTTAACCAAGCACTTCCTGCTGGATTATGCAGTTTTCTTGGTCATGAATCTTGTAATCCAGGTGAAAAGTCAACTGCTGACAGATACACTCCTCCTCTGTACTGTTTTATACTATCAAAAAATGCCTTTTAAAAAAATCTGTTGAAGAAAGATTACTAAGAACACAACAATTCAAGACCACCCGGGTTATCTGGATTGCATTACCCTGTCTATAGGTCTCGATACTGCATAAACTCTGCACTCATTATCTCAGTAGATATGAGCTCAGTGAGGAGGCAGCGGCAGTTTTTGACACTGTGATCACAAAATGCAGTTAGTGGCTGAGCAGTGTCTCTTAGCATGGAGTGCACTCATTGTTTCAGCTAACTACTCATTTCCTACCCATTCACACTTAGACTGCCCAACTCTTGCTCATGACAAAGGCATTTTAATGCACAGATCCCTGCAGCTTTGTTCCTTTTTTGTTCCTCTTTAATACAAATGAGTTTCTTCTGAGGACAGGCAGTCAGGCTCCAGTGACACTGATGCCCCTAAACTGAGGATCATGCCCAGCTCTGCATCCTCCCAACCAGCAGCACAATTATGGTTTTCTTGACATCTGGTAGAGGCAAACACATCAAGGGGCCTTGCAGCCCCTCAACTCTAAAATGTCAGGGGACAAAACTACCTCTCCAAACCTCTTTCCCAATACCCCTTCCACCTTTTCCCCCATTCTTCTCAGGTCTGGAACCAGTGACTTCCACATTATATTACTACTACTGTCTCTATAGGATGCTATTTTTGAAAAGAAAAAAAAAAGAAAAATCTCCAACTCTGTTGCTTACACCAAACAGTTTCACTATCTGCACGGAAGTGTTAGCCCCAGAGAACATATTATATCTGTGCTGGGACAGCTGTGTTAACTATTTATTTTGGACTGTGCTGAAAGATGCTGATACCTGTCTCTGACCATAGGCCTGAGCTGGTGGGACAGACACAGCCTTTTTTCTTCTGTGCTACCAAAGTTACCACAAATGCTCTCTTCAGAGAGCAGTCCTTGAGTTATCTCTGGAGGGGAAAATCTGTTCCACTCTTGGAACTTACAGGAGGTCATTATAGTATACCAGAACAGCCAACATTACTAGAATAATATTCCCAAATATTTAATATTTTTTCCTCATAAAGCATTATGAGGAGAGAAAAAGAAATCTCCAGAATGTACTTAAGGCTCTGCCTTGCAATAACGTATCCTACAACTTCATGCCATGAAGGCATCTGAGACAGACATTATTTGGGGAGAACTACACAATCACTGGATTTACAGACGTCACAATTTCCGTAGGAAAACAGTAAGTATATGGTTAGAAAGCAGCCCTGCCCTTCAGGCAGAGATGGGCACGTGCCGGCAGTTTGTACTCAGACACTCTTGGACTTGGTAAGACAGATCACTCCTTTCCCCAAAGACAGCACCCAAACAAGGTGCTGCACCTGAATCCCTCCGCAGACCTGACTCCTCTGCAAACTGGAGGCGAGGCACTGGGGCTGCCCGGCCCTCGGGCTACCCAGGAGGCAAGTCTCCCAACTACTGCTGCCGGGAGAGGTGTCTCACCCGCATAGAGCGGGCAGTGGAACACACTTTGCAGAATCCCACCAAGCTGAAAAATCATTTCTACCCAATCTGGACACACTCCAACAATTGCTGTTACTGAAGAGAGAAGCATTCTTTTATTTTTTTTATTATTTTTTTTTAATTATATTTTTTTACCTGATGAAGGGCACATGAAAAGGCCGAACAAAGATGAAAAGACAAACACCAACGAGCTGTGCTGATGTCAGCTGAATGTAGCGATGCGTCCTTGAAATAGCTTTCTGAAGCTGTTCTCCCCACATTTTTCTGTTTGTTGTACTGCAACAAAAACAAAAATCATTTAATGGAGTCCAAAGAAGCCACATACAATCAATACAACGAGCAGATTAACTGTGCTGTAGGTTTAGGGACATCCCATTAGGCTCTGCACATGCCGACTCCAGAACAGAGTGCTGGGGAGGCTCAGCAGAGGCAGCTGGGATCTCCTTGTGTGCCAACCCAGGGCAAGCAGGGGCAGCGAGCACAGTGCACAAGTGCAGCTACCCCACCTCTGCATATGAGCAGTATTGTGAAACTTAGAGTCATCTGAGTTTGAAACCCTCATCCACTAGGTGTAACTGGCAGCTGACTGTAGCAATCATAACCTTAAAATCAGAAGTCTGTAATGAATCTTGTGACTTATGAGATTTATTTTGCTTACAGTGTGGCTGAGACAAACTACATCCTCCCTAACTGGGAGGCGACTAGCTACACCCCAGGGGTGGTACCTGTTCACTGTTCTCAGCTGAGGCCCTGCGGGCGAGTGCAGACACCTCCTCTTCTGCGGACCTGGCTTCTTCCCATCTCCCAAGTCCATGAATACATGCAGGTACACAGCCAGGTCAGCAGCTGTGCTAAGCACTACTGTAATTTGCCATTCCCAAAACAGACAAGCAACTGCTCAGCCTTAAGGATCAGCATGTGAAACATTATCTTCAGAGTTCCCCATCCCAGCTTCTCCTTCAGATTCAAACACACTGGTACATACCACAGCCTTCTGTATGTGCTGACAAGCCAACCTCAGGCTTTGCGTTTAACTCCTTTTCTAGCAACAATTTGCACAAATACAGTTAGCCACAGAGACATTCATTTTAGAATTCCTCCATGAATACCAATTATATTTATAGACATTGAGCACATCTTTGCAACACCAAGCAGGGAGTTAAAGGTTCAGGTTAGATACTGTGATACGTAGGAAAAACTTCTACACAGAAAGAGTGGTGAAGCACTGGAACAGAGCGCCCAGGGAAGTGGTGGAGTCACCATTTCTGGCAGTGTGCAATAAATGTGTAGATGAGGTCCTTAGGAACATGGTTTAGCAGGCTTGGTGGTGATGGGTTTACAGTTGGACTCGATGTTGAAGGTCTTTTCCAACCATAATGATTCTATGATTTATTAAAAGTATACTTCCAGCTATGATTGTAAGCAACAGATTTAGAAGAGATGTTCCACACATCTGAGTATACAAAGGAGAGCTCTGGAGGATTTCGTCTGGTTGGTTTGGGAATGCAGGAATAAGAACAGTATTTTCTTAACCTACCTGGCATTCACAATATTCCCGGCACTTAGTTCAACCATCTCTTCAAATCCCACTGCAAATATGTCAGGAGGGCAGTGCTCATCATCTATTGGGAAGAGGGAAAAATGCAAACAAGAGTTACTACTTTATTGTTTCTTCTAACAACCCATATTCTAATTTGTGCCAAAGAACATTCCTGTAGTTCTATTTTGGGTATCATCTGCCAAGCCATACATATTCATAGCTCCTTTAATCCAATCTCACAAAACAACCCCTGCAGTTCCTCTGGAATTTTCTTCCTGATTTTCTCCCAGTAGTTGGTCTCCATCTCTCTTGCAGGAAACAGTTCCAAACAGAGCACTGTATTGTAGCAATGTTAAAATGAGAAAATAGTCAGTGTTCTCCCTCTCTCACCTCGATGCATTCCTAGAGCCATTACTCACCATCTGAGCACCACCTGTCATCTTACACTGGTTACTTAACACCCTTGCTGCCTTCTTTTCTGACACTGACCCATATGTAACTGAAGCTGCTGTCCACACACCAGTATGTCCCTTCCCTTTCTCAATGCCTTTAGTAAATGTATCTGCTACTTTAAAGAAGCCTTGGCAGTATCTTCTCATCGTCTTTCTTCCCAGCCCCTGCCTTCTTAGATCACCTGCCCTATAAGGCTAGGGCACCCGAAAGTCCTGCAACTCTCTCTTCCTTTGCCAAGACCTGTGGATACCACTCAGTGAAACAATGAAGATCAAATGCTCGCGTATAATAGTAAGAAGCACATTAATCGACCAGTCAGGTTTGTCCACCTTCTGAAGGGATATTTTTTAAACTGTTGTTACCCTTCGGTAACAGTAACTTAACTCAGCATGAAGCGTAGAAAACCACAGGAACCCAGCCTTCCATATGGGCTTAACATATCACAACATGCTATATAGACACTATGCTATCATCCCTATCAATACCGGCAGGGCCCAGCCATGCTGGAGCTCTGCAGCTTCGTTACAGCAGCACCTGCTGACTGCCTGTGCTCGCCTGCAGCTGGACCACCCCTGGCCCTCAGATCTCCACAGAGGAGACCTGGCTGGGCTGGCACATGAGCGGCCCTTCATGGATTTTAGTCTCATGAGCACAGGCATGTGTTAACATACAAACTGTTTCTGAAACAGGCTGGACTGTGCACCCACAAAAAGCAGCTCTGAGTACAGTTGTCCGCACCTGATTGCATATCCAGGCACTCAGTTATGTAAGGGTCCAAAAGAGACAGCTCATGGGAGCACCCAGGAGCTGAGGAACAAACTCCTGAACTTGAAGAGGATGCATTGCAACAGCCCTGCCATGCCAGCACACGACTAAAGGTTTTGCTGTAACAACAAAAGCACTGATTCTACACTAGTTTTAGAACAACTCAATTTTAAGATGACAGTGTTTGGCTTTCATTTTCCTTAACAAAATCTGTAAATCAATTACATTATCTGGCCTTGTTCTGTAAATGAGAAACTCAGCAGCCAGTTTAAGCAACCCAGGAGCACCAGAGGTTTCTATACTACTGAACAAGGAAAGCTGCCTATTACAAAGGTAATAATAAATCTCTTCTTATCTGAAGGTTTTGATAGCAACATTTCCAGACAAGCACAAAGTCTAGATTGTGCAGATACATTTAGCTGCAGATAAAGACCAAGTAGACATTTTGAGGGCACCTAAGCACATAACTCCCACTCACAATGAAGTAAAAAGGAGGGAGAAGTCAAGGGGTAAAATCCAGTACGAGATGCAGAATAGAAAAATATACTACACAGTGAAGTGCAAGGGCCCTGTAGATTCTGAACTGCTGCTGCTCCAAAACTGTGTCACTGAGTAACAAGCCAAGAGCTGCTCTATCAGCGGCCTTCACACATCACTCCACTGCTGATGGGAGGCAGCACAAAGCTAAATGGGGCAAAATATATACCTTAGAATTGACAGCAAAAGCCCTCAGAGATCATGCACTGACTTTGAAAAGAACACCTTGTCAAATCTGGTGTTTGAATTTGCTGCTGTCATGCCAGGAAGTGCTGCTTATACATTTTGACTTCAAAGCCTTACCCTGAAACTCAGAAACTCCAGAGAGCTTGGGGGAATCCAGCAGCCAGTCCGTCAGCTCACTGGTACCCAGGATGTTGCTCCGAAACTGCTTTCCGCCATTCACGTTCCAGGTGCCCATGGCAACACGCACACGCTTGAAGCTTGTGAACTCAAACTGCCGCTCTGACATGGCCTTCAAAATGCTCGGAGTTACTGGTGGAGGGGAAGCCAGAGAGGGAGAGAGAACACATAAAAAATGCACTGTTACAGGATAAAAAGGATACAGACAGCAATGGCATGGAGTTACTGTTAAATAATGACATATAGTGGCAAATAGTGGCAATGACAGAAAAAGAATAACTCTAACAGAAACAGCAAAAACTACATAACTGGGGCTGACATCATCAGTTTCTCTTTCAAACACCAGGCACTCTCTGACAGTAGCTCTGCTTTTACACAAGGAGGTGAATGGATTGGTCGAGGAGGAGAAAAGTCAGAGTTCTAAAAGGTACATTTTGGAAAGAATTCCATTCACTTTTAACATTTTTCAGATTTTCCAGCACTTCAAGTAATAACTGATCAAAGCCTTTTTCCTTCCTTAATCTTTTCAGTTTAGCCAACAGACATTGGATATACTACAAATTAAAACTTAAATCTAAGCTCTAAGAAATGTAGAGTGTGAGGAGAAAGGCAGCAAGCAGCAGTGTCTCACATTCATTCTCCAAAACTAACACTGCTACAGATCACTATTCTAACCAAAACTTTTCGCAAGAAGATGCCACATTCATTATTTCTAGTGGGTACACAAAAGTAGGAGGGTGCTTTTGTATCTATCATTAATTGGAAGAGCAACTGAGATGACCTTAATCTTCAAATATTTGATTTAACTCTACAGTCAGACACAGAGAAGGTATTTGTGTTTTCCTTTTGGTTGCCCACAAGGAACAAGCCCAGGACTGAAGAGGTGCTGAATGGTTAGTGTCTATCCTATTAAAGGCCAGCCCTTTCTCTGGAGCTGATATTGCTTGCGGGAGCAGATTATTCTTTGTTTTGCTCATGTTTCTTTTTAGAGGGAGCTAGGTTTGTTTATTCTTCTTATTATTAGGTGTTTACAAATGAACGTGTATATGCTGATTAGAAGGGCCCTGGAATAAAGCACAGAACAAACTAAAATAACAGAATAAACATGCCTTCAAAGGCCCAAATAGCCAAAGGCATCTGCAGACTGCAGGTCAAAAATAAAGACATCAAAATCTGAGTTCAACAGATGTGTATAAGTCTGACTCATTTAGGACCAAGCTGGGAATAAAGCCCTACATTTTTCCCTCCAGTTTAACTCCTCTAAGCTGTCAGGAGAGATTGTCATCAACAAGCAGATAAACACACTCAGAAGTCCAATATAAAATATGGATTAAGCACAAGGGAATAAAAACACCCAGAGATGTGTTATAGTAATTTGAAAGTAGCATTTTCAATACCATATCTGTGCAAAAGTGGCTTATTAATTATTTTTCCAAAGGGAAGCAACTGGTCATATCCAACAGCTGAAGAAAAACCCACAAAATAAACACAAAAGAGTTTACTCTTTACCTAGTAGAGCAGTGTGGTCCATAAGCATCTTGCCTTTGTCAGCATATTCCTCCCTGAAGAAATCACCCATGAGCAGCAAATTGATGGCTTCCTGCTTTGCTGCATCAAAAAAATTCGACTGAATTGTGCGTGACACAGAGCGGGCTCCATCCTTGAGTTTCCCAACCTGCTTTAGAGAGGAATCATCAGCACAAGTAACACTGAAGAGTAATTTTGACAGCTTGCTTTACTGTCACTTATGAATAAGCAGCTCTGCCATTTTCCTTTACCTTGTGCTTCCCCTCGAGGGCACGACTGCCAGTAAACACTCTACTCAGATTATGACCGTTGAGAGTCCACATTGCTTTGTAGGACTCCACAAAGCGCTCAGTTATAGATTTAGAGTTCAGCCCAAGACTTTCTAACTGAGAAAGCAGGACCTAGATTGGGGCAGAAAGAGAAAAAGAAAATTGCTCTTAACTATGTTTTTCCTCTTTATTCTCCATGCAAGTATTCCAGCCAGCATCATTCTGTATCATAGAGCTGAGAAGAAACACTTATGTCATTGAGGCTTATGTCCTCTTTCCAGCTTTCCCCCACACAAAGTATGCAGTAGGGGCACCATGAAAGGTCCTTTGACAAACTCACCTCTAGCGCAATGAAGGACTGTACACTATTAGTGCGATCCAGGCAGTCCAAACAATTCATTCGGAAGGTACCCGTCTGCAGACTTCGGTTACCAAACACAAGAGAGAGAAAAAGGTATATTTTAAAATGATATCTAATCATGGGTTCATTGAACAAGATTACCAAATGTTCAGCTTGACTATGTCCACCCCTGTTCTGCCAGTGCAGGCACGCTGTGTACACTGTATTCCATTGTACAGCTCAATACGCGATGATGTCGGCAACACAACTTCAGCAAACCCACGCACCAGTAATTTTCCAGATTCTGAGCAATGGAGATGCAGTTAAACCAAAATAGTCACTTAACCCCAAGACTGCACTTTATTACAAAATGGTATTCCAAGACAGTCAGTTAAGTTCTTGGTCCTGATACAGGGATGAACCTCACCAGGGAAGGTGCCTGGCTATATAGGACCATCAGGCCGGGACACTCACCGTGGACTTACATTCTTGCCCTTTGCGAAGATTCCAAAGTCTTCCCAGTGCAATTTTAGTTGAGGCCTCAATAAGTTTTCCAGCTTCTCAGTTTTCCCACGTTTGGCCAATTGGTGGTAGTCAAAATTTATCATGGGAGTGTCTTTCGCATGGGAAGAGGCCCATAGTAATTTCTGTTCAGAAGGAGAGAAAAGGAAACAAGTCCTGCTCAAGCCGCAGCCTATGGACTGATATCAGTATGTTTTTCATCATTAGTAAAGTTGCACATTTTCCCACTATTTTAACATCAATAAGTTCAGAGGGAGTTTTGAAATGGCACACATGAAAACAGCAACGAAAGTTCTCTATATGTCTTTTTTCCAAAATTAAACGGGGTTGTCAGAGCCCAACCTTCTATGTGGGAGCTTAAGCTGTAGCTGCAAGACAGAGCTACAGACTCGAGCTGCCTCCCGAGCAAAGCGAGCTGCGCTCTCCCTTAGCCTTGGCTCCCGGCAGCCTCTCCTGCAGCTCCGTGTGAGAGGGGCACAGCAGCAGCGACGCTCCGGGCAGGCTCCCCGGGCCACTCTGCAGCCCTAGGGATGCTCTCAGGTGCAACTGGACAAGCACCCTGCTGGGTAAGGATGCCCACAGCTGCTTACAGTACATGAGCATAACAAGGCATGGTATTTTGCAACCATTCCCAAGTGCCCAGGCATAGGAAAACATAGGCCTAACTCTAGATGGATGGTGGTAAGGGAAAAAGTAGAAAAAAAAAAAAAAAAAAATGATAGCCCCGATAGCATATTGTAAAATGTTTGTGGTGAGCCACATAAGTGAAAGAGGTGGTCACATTAATTAATCAGGTCAGCCTGATTAATTCATCTCCCAATTCCATGACCTCATATATATTTTCACAATCACTATAAATTTCTAGTATATCTTTAACACATATAACATAACAGTATATTCTACTCTCCATAGCAAAATTGAAGAGAATTTTTATATTAACTCCAATTATATAAGCCTTTGTCCCTTCCTGTACTTTCTCATCTCAAGAGACGGACTTTTCCACTTAGATGGTGTCACAAACTGAACAAAAACAACAGTGGCATTACAATAAAAATGTACATACAGCAGCTGCACGAGTGTAATTGCATGAGCTTAGCCACTATGCCTTCCATGCAGAGACAAATAAAAAGGTGTTGCACAGTGCTTGTAGAGGGAGTGCAAAATACACTTTGTTACATCGTAACGAAGGTCAAAACACCTGATGTCTGCTTCTTAGCTGCCAGTGCCTCAACCTGCCTTTACAGCTGCTGGTAATGCACTCAAAAATAACATTTCCTCGCCACTGAACATCACTGTCAGAATATTGGTAACTCTGCACTACAGCACTGCTTTTGCATTTCCTATGAAAATAATTATATCTGTTATAGGTTCGCGAGAGAAATAGCAATCTGAGAAGATTATTGATTTTGGTCTTCTGCTAAAAGCTAACAGCAGAAGTTAGGGTGGCAATTTGCTTTTTTTGTTTGTTTTTGCTTTGTTTCTTTTGCATAAAGTAATGGCTGTGGAGAGATTCTGATCCAAGAAACCTGGCAGCTGTGGCAGCAATTACAAGAATATTTTCAACCAATTCGGATATGACTTGTAAAGATTGCCACAAGTAAAGTGGGAAAAGAATGCAAGCAGGCAAGGAAAGATAGAGAAACAGAGAGGTAAGCATGACAGAAAAGGAGAAAAAAATTTCACAGCTGACCATTCTTTTATGAATTAGTTTAATTTTAATTTGAGCCCTTAAAAAAAAATCATTAAAGTAAAACCTAATTATGTGTTCCCTCTGATCATCCATTTATTTAAAAAAAAAGAAAAAGGAAACTAACGAAAAGATTAAGAGGTTTTTTAAATGGGTAGGATATTTCAGTTTCCAATGCTGTCAGTCTAAATTCTTTCAAATCACAGTGCACTCGCACAATTTTCCTAGAATAGAGATTATGTTGAACAATATAAGTAAAGAATATTTAATTAAAAGAAATGAACAAATGCAAGTTTTTTTTTAAACATGATGTATTTCTTACTTAATTCTGTGATCATAACAGAAACAAGAGGTTGAATACAAATAACTTTCCAGAGAAAAGAAAGCCAGGTACCATGCAACACCCACAAAAATAAATTGGAAGTTACTGGCCCGAACAGCGCCTTCAAGGGCCTGTCAGGTAAAAATATTAGCATTAAATACATAAGACATGCCAGATTTGTACCCTCATACTTCCCTGAACATTTCCAAATTGACTCTTATCCCTAAATTTCAACTTAAAAACAATCAAACAAAAAAATCATAAAAGGTCTATTTTACAGATAGAGAAAACAAGAGGTTATAGATGCTTAGCTGTGTCATGTAGAAATTCAGTGTAAAGAAGAAAACAGAAGCTAGGATCAGACTTCTACTGTGCTTTCTTCACCAACTTGCAAGTTTTAGTTCCAACCACTATCTGTGGCTGTGCTATATATGGGGGAGACGTTCACTTGCCTTTTCCACTATTTGTACAATGACCCCCCAGCTGCATCAGAGAAGGAGGAAATGGTGGCACAGAAAAGCTATTAAAATACTGCTAACCTCAAGCACAGTATTCTAAGGGGAGGGAGGGGGAGAATATATCAATAACTATGTATTATTTAACTACAATTTTTATTTTGCTTAATTTCACATGGTAAACATTTGAACCCAGAACTGTTCTATCATTCTGTAGTAATGCTAAGTCTGTTACACCTACAATAGTACTGTACTTTAAACATCCCTCCTATTATTCTTCGTAAGATATACTTCAAAGTACCTGAGTGTGATTTCCAAAGTGACAGACGCTCGGGGGGCTTCCATCAACAACCACTTGGAGTGAGGCAGTGAGGCACTTCCAAAACTTCAATTCAGTGCCAATCCACACTGCCAAGTCTGTACTTGTTACAGTATCAGCATTAATTTGAAAAAAATGGCCTTGAGAATCCAATATGTACTAAAAGTCAGTGCAGCTTTAATTATTTAATGCCTGGTATCCTAAAAACACAACACAGATGCTTTCAGATATCCGTTGTGCCTAGGGATGTTTACGGGTTAGAAATGCATGTGTCTCTACACACCAGATCGTCAGCAGGTACCCAGGCAGTTAAATGCCACTATATTCCACACAAGATGGCTAATTCCTGTTACAATCAGTGCAAGACAACTTACTTTTAGTGAGCTAGGGTCAGAGACTTGACCCAAAGCAATTCTCACCATCCCACAAGGTACCGGACTGTAGGCAGTCAGTGCATGGATGACTAAATATTGTGACAAAGCAGAACACGATCCTCATTGGCAAATAGGACCTACATACTCTTAAGAGACTAAGGGCATTTTTTTAAAGCCTGGTTAAAGAGAAAGTAAGCAAGAAGCCAACACTGGAATGAAGCCGCCAGACTATGAAATACCAACTCTCTGTATGCAACATTTACCAACGAGATAATGTTTATTTAGAGCCAATATTCATCACCTGACTTGGAAAGACTTACTCCAGAAGGGAAACTGCACATGGAGGCTCAGAGGAAGACAGCACTTTAATACAGAATCATTGCTTTTACCTTGAAAGCTCTGTTGAGCACCTCCTCTCCTCCTCTGCTTCCCAACAGGTTAACGATCACTTGCTTTCCATACTGCTCTTTCAGAAGCATCATATGCCTATAGCGAAAGCAACCATAACATGGTTTTGTTCAGTACCTATTACATTGCCCACTACCTTTACCAAAATAAATGAAGCAGCATTCACTGTTTGTTCCACCAGTAGAAGGTTTCATCCAGAGCAGTTACATAAATTTTTCTGTTTCTTTTCAATCAATTATTAAAATTAAAATTGTGAAGGTGTGCAATTAACAAAAAAGGTGCTTCGAACATAACATAAAAAAAGACAGAAGCTGAGGAAACAGGCCACAGATCTTTTATGTTGCTGTTAGTTTTTATACTGTCTTTTGTATGCTACCACATCTGCCAGGAAGCTGCACAGGGAAGATGAGAGGAGACAACACATTATGCTTCAACAGAACCTTGCAAGCACCTTGCAAGACTGAGCTAACAATCAGTGGCAATAATGTGGCCTTGGGCCCCAAAGCCAAGGCCAGAGAGACATGGAAAAATATATGCCATTAACCACAGGGTTCAAACACTTCTGAGCTAGTACACAATTGACATATTCACTCTCAACTGCTGGATGAGACCAAAGGTCCTTCCAGCCTAGTGCTCTGGCCCAGCCAGTGGCAGATTCTTCAGAATGAAATATAAAAATAGGTCTAATACAAAGCATGCTTCCAGTCTTTTAGAATCTGACATTTAGGGATTCATATGTCAGGGTTTTTAAGAGAACTGAAGAAACACCCATTCTCCCCTTAGTAGATATTCTTCAAGTTGAAATATATGTGCTGCAGGAGTTGTACAAGTTCCTCAAGAAAGAACTAAATGTTAAAGCCACACTATATCACATGCTTACATCACTGCAGTGGGTATTTAAGAGTAAGCTGGGTAGAAAAAGAAAACAAATTGAAGTGAGCACTCCCACTAATGAAGAGCTATTACATGTTGCAAAGTGACATGTCATGGCAGAAAGTCAGAGACCCATCACGCGTTTTGGCACGTGCACTTTTTAAGTCCGATAAACAGGAATAGGCCACACAGAAAACCATGGAAAGGAGAGCAGAAAGATAAAGTTGGAGTTTGGTCTTAGAGAAATGTTGCAACAGATATTTTCTGGCGCTATGCACAGCCCCAATTCTGCAGCCAGTTCTCTGTATACCAACTCTTCCAGTACATGTGCATCCTTCTGACCCCAGCCTCAAGATCCTGGTTTTCTCTCAGTGTTGCTTCCTAACAACAAAACCACTGAAGGTCAGGTTCTCTGCTTGAGCATGGCACTTGGATTTCTCAGGGACAGGGAAGATCCTTTAACAAGGAGATCACCATTTGCTTCTCTTAGTGCCTTTTCAATACATTAATTCTCCCTGTGAGAATGTAACTGGCTAAATCCACTCTAAAACACATGGAAAAGCCGCAGCAAGTCATTTAGTTTCAGTGTCCATTCCCATTAAAACAACTGATTGCTTCTTGCCCATTTCCAAAAGATAGTCTATTGCACTGCTGTAAGCAGGGGGTATTCCTCCTCTCATCTAACTTAGAAGCTTTACTGTGCACAAGGAAAAGAAGGAATGCTGCAAGCCAATCCTCATGTTCAAGTTTCTTATGAGAAGGCAATTCACTGTTTGCATCGGAGTCGGAAAGAATAGGTTCTCTAGCTAGATAATATTACTGTTGTTCCTTGCCTGGAGTACTTTCAATTTCTTGAGAAGTGCTGGACGAGGCGAACTAATTCAGTGTTTTCTTCTTATATGATTATCTCTGCTGTGAAACATAAATTTCCAAGATGAAGATGACGAATTTCAAAGACATTTTGAGTTGAGGGTGATTTAACAGTCTCAAAAACCTTTGAGAATCTGGATCTCACTGCAGTACAAACAGTGCGTCTAATCTCTTCTGTGCTGCAAACCGTTCAACAGTCGCTAGGGCCATCCTTCTTAACAGCTGCTGTAAATGAAACCAATGAACTAAGAGGCCTTACCTAAAATGAGCTTTAGCTTGGACATAAGCTCTCATTCGCCATAAACACCACAAAACACAAACAAATCACTTGACCTCACACTGAGGATTTGGAAATTTCCCACAGGCCAAATCTTTCATTTCCATTTCAGACAATCTTCTCACTGATGTCAGCTGGACTTTGCCCTTAAAAGGGGAGCACTTCACAGTCAGTCCTCCAAAGGAACCAAGCTAATGTATAGATTGTTTATTGTTTCCAGCGGACAAACAGAGGCCAATGGTTTAAAAGGGCTTATAAACCATCTTTCAAGTAAAGCAGGAGTGTCAGCGTGACAACATCACATCACAGTGATTATAGAACAAGTTGTTATTACTTCTGAATAGGGGCAAAGTAATGAGGAGCAAGGTGAATTCAGAAGCTAGAGGAAGCAGCATTTAATTTTTAATTGCCTGGGATAGAGGGGTAAAGTGGATGCTCTCTGTACCTTAACTGTAAACTAACATTTGTTGACTCACAATGGCTTACACAGGCTTTCTTTTTGCATATCACCCAGCAAATTTTAGCTTTTTCAGAAACAAGCCAGAGATCAGATTAATTCAATTATCACTGAAACTAGAAATCCAAATGCAGGAAAAAAAAAAAGAAAGAAAGAAAAGTGAATAAAGTAAACCCACTCAATAATTCTGCAAGATCTGTGGGATTGGCCACATCACCTGAGAGATGCTTCACATCTAGCGACCTACTGGGAAGCCATAAAGCTGTGGAATCTTGTTTAAACGCCATGATGCTGTGTTACTGCCAGCAGTAATCAAGTCAAATTAAGCTTACCTGTCAAATGCAGGAGCATTAGCTTCCAGACCTCTGTTAAGCCTCAGATGATGAGATCCCACCTGAAATAAAATATCAGAAGGGAAGAAAAGAAAGAATTCCCTAAGTTGCTAGACTTCTAAATCACTAGATGTCTCCCTCTTTCCTTCAAAGAAAACATCTCTTTAGACATCCCCAAAAGCCTACACACCCACACACATAATATCCTTAATACAAAAGCCAGAGCTTTTATTAGACAACATTTACGATTACAAGTGAAAACACGATCATCATTAAGCAACATAATACCTAAACATCTTTTTACATCAAATAAATCATATCCACTAGCCAACTTCCTCTAGAAAATATTCCACAGAGCATCACACAGATATGCTGCGTGCATGGCTTTCTTCCTGCCCTTCAGTCGGCTAAATGGCTGCACTTATGACTGTTCCATGGACTGTCTATCCCTGTTTTGTTTTATCCTTCATTATTTACACACACACACACACACACACACACACAAAAAAAAAAAAAAAAAAAAGAAAAAAGGAAAAGTATCAGAACTGCCCTTGGAAAACATAAAGAATGAAATCCTGTGCCACTATCTAATGGGACTCTTAATATAGATGTCAACCAAAGTACTCTCAAGCTCCTTTTGAATGCTAGATACCCATATTGATACTCAATGCAAAGAGCTTCCTTCCTCTTCAAAAAAGACATTGCTAATTATTTGTAAGATAGTGTGTTGTTTCCTGTGCATTGTGATCATAATTTTTTTCCATGAGGTTGGATCATGCAATCTTTTCTAACCCTGCTGTCAACCGAGCTCACATCCAAGAAATAACAATCAGAAAATAAAAAGTTAAAAGTTAAACTCTGTTTAACTAAACATGTTGCCCATGAGCCAAAAATACATACATCAGGGGAAAAGTTCTGTGGCTTTATAGCATACAGAACAACAGTACTAGATACAGCTATATCATGGTAGGAAGTTTACAAATCATACAGCCAGACAGGCTTTATAACTGGAAGAAACTACTGCCCTAGATGATACTAACAGGTGTCATCTTCGTTTTGCACTAAATCTAGTACTTCTGATTGGTACTTTGATGTTAGATTTAATGATTAAACAACATATCAAATAATCTTTAAGAAACATAAAATACTCTTATATGTCCTCTGTTTTTTTGGCGTGTATGTGTATACACACTCCAGTTACTTATCCCTCTGTTCAGAGAATGTGAAGAATACTGGATTCATATTTGTAATCATCTGCAAACCATAGCTCACAAATCACACGTAACCTTGCAGGCTTGATGCAATAATTGCCTGATTAAACTATATTTCTGTTTTGCAGATCTGACTGGAACCCTTTTTCACTTATATCTAGCAGACCCACTGCCTGAGTATTTTGTTTGAAAGACATCAAGCCAACTTGGCACTGCAGAAGAAAAGGTTATTCCAAGTCAAATGAAAAAAAAAAAAAATGTTATGAAGATTTTGCTGTAAGCTTCACTTCAAACATTAGGACAAAGATCCACACAAAGACCTTCCTGCAGTAGCATACGAAGACTTGAAAATGTTGAACTTCAGTATGTTCAGCCATTTGCCAGCTTTTTATTTGTGATTTTTATAATGTGAAAAATGTCCTACAAGGCAATCCTGAAATGAAACAGCTCAGCAATTTCATAGAAGTTCATTCAAAAAAATACTTAATCTTACGAAGCTTCTAAATTATAAATTACAAGCAAGTGCAACAAGCAAGGTAGGATTTTTTGTTTGTTTGTTTACCTGAAGCCCCGGTTGCTCCCAAAACAGCGGAACAGAGCCTCTGATCTGCACAAAGGAAGAGACGGCATCATCCAAGTAAATCGTCTGAAAGAGTAAAATACAGGGAAAGGGTTCTCCAGTCAGGCGTGCCAGCGTGGGACTCCTTGATCAGCCAGCAGTTCAAGACACGGAACTCAAAGGGTGAAAAAAGTAAACAATGAAAGGCAGTGTATCTCCTTACTGCTCAGTCCTTTTTCCATAGACTCCCAGGGAGGGACACAAAGTGTAGCATATTCGCTTTCATGCCACCACAGTAGATTCAGTTAACTACTCACCCAAAATAAGAAAACTTTAAACGACCACTGCTGGTAAGATAAAAGGCATTTTTTATCCACGGTGAAGATGGATTCGATCTACTAGTGAAGTGACTCAGGAAGACCAGCCATCTACTCTCACTGTCTCTCTCATAAAATCTTACTGGGCAAAATGCCACTGCTCCTTGTGACCAATGATGGGTAATGTCAGGTGTGGGATAAGCCTATCTCCTACTTTATTTACTATTTCTTATTTCACTGCATGTTGTGCCTTGTCAGAGCGTCCAAATAAATCTTGGCGAAACCAGCAGCTCTGCCACTCCCATTCTGAGACACAGTGCACGGGACGTGCACTATTTCCTTTCTAAGAGCTCCACAGCGAGAGGCTCCACACTCTCCACTTCATTCCCCAACCAGATCTCAGACTCTTCCTTCGTATTTGTTATAAAGCTGTTACCAAACTGATTTGGAGACAAAGCTACGTGAAGGGCAAAGGCTCATTTCCCCCCTTGCTTTTGCCCTCTGCCAGCTCCTGAGGAAACGCTGCCCTGGATGTGAACGCAGCACAAAAGGCGCTATCTTCAGCCACTGAGCAACTGTGCAACGCCAGGCTCACCCCCCGGCCTATACTTAGCAGTGGAATCTGGCTGCTCTCCAGGGGCTACGTGATACGCACTGCTGTTATCTCACGCTTCACAATGAGCGCTCTGCAGCCCTGCGAGGAACAGTATCCATACAGGGCGTCCAGGTAGCTCCATCGTAACCACATCATATCACTTGGCACAGCAGGTGCCAGCTGACTAGTAGTCCCCAAAATAGAGAATAACTTGAAAATGGGTTACCACACAATGCCAGTGCAGTCTGCACTTTTGCATTTGTCACTAGACATACTGCTTGGGTGCCTCAGAACCGCCTCTGCTTATCTGAACCTTGGCCTCTCATCTTTACTTTTATTACCAAAGCAAGATTTTTGAAGCTACGCAGGTGAATGGAAGTACACGTACACCAGGGAAGTAGGCATTTAAATACTCTGTCACCAGTTTCATCCAATTAATTCCTAGAATATTTTCAGAGGCCACTTAAAATTATCCTTCTTTCACTAGGAACAAAAAGCATAAGTAATTTTATCATGAACCCAAAGGAAGTAAGTGTTAGAATGATGGTTAGCATTGAAAACTGCACTTTTCAATGTTTTTAGCCTCACATCAGTCAATTCAGAGCCCTTCTGTGCTTCTCCTCCTCCTAGTGCAACTCCTGGAAGAGGGGGCAGGTGTTTCATGCCAGGTTGTTGCTTTGAGAACCTTCCTTGCAAGGCTCAAGAAACACGGGTCCCAGAGATGCCCTCCCAGCAAAGGTTTTGGAAAGCGAGTGCAGGAGCTGGTTACCATGGCGACACGCGGGCACCCCTCTCCTTGCGTTTCTCTCCTCAGAAAAGCTCCTCGTACAGCTGGGCCACAAGAGAAGTGAGAAGTCCCTTCATCTTCCTCTGTATCACATCCTTGCTGAGGCAGGTTGTCAGAGATGAATCAGTGACTTCAAAGCACTGAATCGTCTTTTCACACATAGTCATTCTGTCAGAGGAGCCAATTCTAAGGGAGAGCAAATTGTGCAGCTCCCCCAGCAGCCCTAGGATTACCCTGACTCATACCAAAGAGGAACCTGGCCTTGAACCTGAGTAAGGACAAGTCACAATCAGCTCACTCCAAAATTTAAGAGTAATCACCTCAGTGATAAGCAAAATGCTTGAAATGAAATGTTCCTGCTTAATCATGAGAATTACAGACAAAGCTGCTACACAGAGAAATCAGGTATGTCCAGTATCACACATGAAGTACAATCTGGCCACTTAGCTTACTGCAGAAGACCAGTCTTTCTACTAAATACATCAAGTTTCTTACAGTCTTCTGCAACTTCCCGTTTTCTTAACTGAAAAGTTGATGGTTCCAGTGTCTCTCTGGCCAGCTTTGTTAAAACTCTTACCTGCAAATTCTCCAGACCTGTTGATCTAAACAATAATTCTCATTTTAATGTCTGCAGTTTAACATACTCCTGAGCTGTGGCATACATAGAAAGCATCCACGACAGTTTCAGACCATGAATATAATATACCCTTTTACCCACCCCTTTTTTTTTAATGCCAAATACAAAAGAAAAATACCATTTCTGCCTTTCTGCATTAACAGATGCTCATATTCGCATTTATTTAGTGATTCTACACTGTCAGAATTGATAGATGTTTGTCCCAACCATCACTCACATTTTCTGTGCACTTTTTCACCAGTTACCTCTTTTAATTATTTGCTGCTCTATAATCTGCAAATATTTAAACTATTTGCAGACCATTACTGTAATCTAATCAGGATGCCTGAATCAAAGCAAAGATTCGTTTTTTATTCTGTGATAATTCTTCCTCTCCCACTGTCATGCTGAGGTCTCATACAGAACTCTCCTACAATGAAACAACATTTTAAAGAAACTGATGTTTTTATATGCATCATGTAGCTTTCAGAAATCCAGAGGAAGGTTCCGGGAGGATGGTCTCTTCAGCATAGGCACCCTTAGCACATTTTTTCTCTCCTTTTACTTACAGGGCTCATCACCCTATTCTCTAGAGCAATTCTGTGCTCTTTCACAATCCTCTCACCTCGTTCTTGTGACCTAGAAGAATCCAAAATGATTTTCTTCAAAGCTGCTAGTGAGTTGGAAAAATATATTTCTAAAATGAGTGGGAGTTTTTTGCCAGTCAGTGCTTCCTAGACAGACTGTAACCATTTATTGAAACCCTAGAACAGCGCGATTCAGCAGAGAAGGTACTTCTTTTCTACCAAATCCTCAAAATCCTCAAGGAGGAGGTTTTCTTCATCCACCTCAAAGGGTCTCACCCACAGAATAACCCAGTCCACATGGCTGGATGGATTTTCAGACTCATTTCCTGCAGGTTCCTCTCAGACAACATAATAGCAACAAGACACTTCAAATCACATGGAGGAGCTCTGAGCCTTCTTAACAGATTTCTTGTCCTCTGACCTACAGTGTTAGCAGTTACTGCCCATCTCCTGTTGCCTTAGAGTCCTTTGGTGCCCTCTTTAGCCAACATGATGATTGAGGGCGACAGTTCAAGAGAACAAATTTCTCACCCTTCTCCTGCTGATCCATAGCGCCAGACCTTCTCTCCTAGCCCCATGCATCTTTCCTGAGCTCACAGCCAACACTTGTGTTTCATGTACAGGCAGCCCTCCTCAAGCTCTGAGCAAGAAACAAACATCTCCCACACCCAGCTGGTACCTAAGGCTGGCCCTCAGAGCAGCAAGTGCCAAGCTGCACCTGCAAGTAAATCCCAGGGAGGAGATCTTATTCATCGCTCAGAATAATTTATTCACTAATCCCTATCTCTTAGCTCCGTTAGAAAGAAAAAATGATCTTGTCATAACTTCAAACAGCAGAATTCATCACAGACTCAAGGGTCACAGTCATACAGGCCATGGTGAGATAGATACCCACAGCGTATTCTGGGATCCCCAGCTCTGCCACGCAGCCCACAAAGAGCAGATGGCCTCAACATACCACTCTGTGAGCTCCTTCAAGCCAGACCACAGGATCCAAGAATACATTTGCCAAAATAATCCTCTGCCATGCCTGGGGCCATCCTAAAACCTGATCCAGAAAATAAACTAACCACATGATTGCATCCATTCCTCTCCTACAGAGCCATCCAACGTAGCCTAGGAGTTACTTCGAAACTGGGATTCTTTTTTTTAATCAAAGTCCAAAATTTAAACTGGAAAAAGAGAAGGTTAATCCAAATTCACAACATATCCTTTTAATGTCTCATAAAGGCTTCCATTTTTTATTTACTTCACTGAAAAGCCCTGGAAGGGGGAAAACAACAGAAACCATTAATTTATCTTTGGTAAATTAGAGTTGTTCCCCTGAAGTCATATAGGGCCAAATACCACCACTCTTTGGACAATGCCTGGGGGAGAAGCTGAAAGGAAAACAGTGATGGGCACATACCCTAAATGAAAAAAGCATGCTTCTTTCTCAGCACTATCAGGAGAATGAAAAGAATGTGAGATACATTCAACTTTAGGAGATTACTAGGGGAGGAATCCCTGACAAAGCAAACCGCATTCTCAGTGGAGAGCTCTCAGGTGTGAACAAGACAAAAATATATCATTTAAGCTACCAGCAGAAACAGAGGTTGATTTTAAAACTTTACTTCAGAATTATCTGCAACCCTGCAAGCAGGAAGAGTTGCCCATCCAGTAGAAAATCCTGTCAGCAAACCTGGAAGTTTACATTTTATAGCTTTTTCCCCCCCACCTCAAATAAACTCTCTCTGTTTTTCTTCCTATTTCGTTTCTGCTTAAGTCTTTCTTACCATTTTTTCTTTTTTCTTTGTAAAGTTGCAAACCAAATGATCAAACAAACATCCAAAAGATCATTTAGTTATTTTATTTTAAAAAGAAAAAGTGAAGCAAGATATTTATTTTTTTCCCTCTTCCTCTCAAAGGCAGTGAGTCACAGCAGTTAAGTAAGCCCACAAAAAGTGACTCACTGCAGAGCTAAAATGCTACAAGGCTAATGCAGGGGGAGAAAGAAGAATAGCATCTATGCACAACAGAGCTGCCTGCAGATAAGACTAATTGTCTCTTCCTCTTCTAAAAAAAAAAAACACCAGAAAATGTTAGAAGTAATTCATTATAGAGAGGAGAGAAGTCCTGCCTTTTTGGAATCCAAGGGTCCTACTTAACCATGAAAGCACACAGCACACAGCCAGCATGCCATTATACTGTACAGGCTACAGCAAATGGAAACAAAATGTTCCTCAGCCAAGATATTACCTCACAGGGGATTAGTCAGTAGTCTACTATGAAATAGGAGAGAGTTTATTCTAGGACTTTTACTTCCTAATGGTAAGTGGGTGCCAGCTTGAACTGAATCTCAGGCATCCCAGCGGTTAGCCCAACTTTGCTTTCTTAGGATATTCAGTTTGGTAAAACCACTGTTTATCACCAGTAGCAACAGCAACTTCACTTTCCTCTTTTAAAACCAAACCAAACACCACACTATTCATTAAAATTCCAAGTCTTTGTTACAATTTTCAGTCTGCTTGAGCTTTTCACTGTATAACCATTTCACTCTTGCTCTTTTGCTTAGCCATCTGCAAAATACTCAAAATCCTTTAGCCCTCCCACTTCACAGCAGCTCCCGGCTGCTCAGAGCAGAGCACTGCAGCCCCTGTGAGGACCCGCTCCTGCCTCAGCTATTGGGAGCATCAGTGACCAAGCACCGCTCTGCCCTTCACCAGGGACCAACTCCCAGTAATTCTGATGCAAAACCCACCTTTTGCACACTAATCAATGTTCTCCAAGAATATAATTAAGTATGATGTATTACTTCTGACCCAAGCAGTGAGCAGGATAGCAGAAGTAGTTCCTACAGTTAGACAACTGCTAACTCTAGTGCTGCAAATTTGAGGATGATCTGGAGAAAAAGAAAAAAAAAAAAAAAAAAGCTGACTACCCTCTTCAATATTATCTTTCCTCTGCATTTCAGCACAAGAACATTCTTCATCTCCTAAGTAACACACACTGCCAATGAGAAGGCACTCAACTAAAATAGCAGACTGTACCAAGTTATTACTTGGTAATAACAAGTGGCACATGTCCCTTCTTCTGTACTCGAGTCCCATATGAAAATCCCCCTTTTGGTGAGCAGAGCTATCTGTATTTCCCAATGCACCAACAGATTTGACTTTCAGTTGCTCTGGAACAGAGGCACAAAATAAAATTATCATTAGCAGAGAACTCACAAGCTGACAAAACAGACTCAAGCACTACCATGGAAAGAACTTGGGATCCAGCAAAGAGAATTTGCAGATGCTTGAAAACTGAGCAGAAAATTGCCAGGGCAGCCAACTGGAAGTCGAAACGGAAAAAAAGGGGACAGAAGCAAAAAGCCACTAGCATCCCAGGTGAAATTTTGACCAAGGGGCAGAAGGTCATATGTGACACTTGCACGTGCTTCAAGTATGCCTGGAATAACCAGTTGGGACTAGGGAGTATCTGTCTCTGACTCCCTGTGGGTGAAATGAGGTACTGTCAAGTCTTAAAGATACATGTCATTAGCAGAACCAAGTGAAGTGCTTGAGGCTGTACCACCAAGGCAAGACCTTAAGGGAAATTTTTAAGTTATCAAACCTTGCTGGATATGGGGCCAACTGTTGCCTGAAGGCACATCATGCTGTGGGGAGACAGAGAGGTCAGCACCAAGTGAGCTGCTGCCCTCACACTGTGGCATGAGGAAACCCTGGTGCTACTGTGCACACACGTTGGGGGCAGGATGCTGCCCCTGGCAGAAGCAAACTCTCAGGCACAGTCCTGCAGTGAGGGAGCTATATTCCTTCTGGAATAAACAGTGACACAGATAGTTAAAACATCTCTGCACCACACTCAAAACTGTGTCACAAGAAAGGACTCACCGCTCTCCCCTTATGAGCATCACTTCATTGTATGTGCACTGTATGGCATGTATGTACATACAAAGAAACACAAGTACACACAAATATAAACACACATTCGACACTGCATACACAATTTTGTAGAAATGCAATAAAAGCACTTCAAATAATTGAACTTTAAGATCAGATCATTATCCTACTTGCCAATTAACCTATTCCGCTTATAGAGACATCCCTTTCTGTAGATTAAATAATGTGCTAGTAATTCCTATTTCTATTCCAAAAAGAAAGGGTGGTTACACTTGAACAAAAAAGCACTCCTTTCAGCTGGCACAGAAGATTTCAGATTCTTCAAGGTCCAGTGGCTTAATTAATTTTCAAGGTAGTAAGTTAAACGATGTGTAATAAGGACAACTGATTGTGTTATTATTTGGTTGTCTATGTCAAACAGGGGAGCCTGCTGAATGTATTTTACCCACGAGCTTGTCTTCAGTATTAGCTGGAACAAAGTTTGCTATAAATACATACAATACCTGTGTCATACCACCTCCTACTGGTGTAAATCCTCTCCTTGCAGATCAAAGCCCCTTCCCAAATGAGTTGCACTGGAATTTGTCTTACTAGGAGAATATGGTCGCTTCTCTCTGTGCTTTGATTACTAGCCTTTTGGCTTCCAGCACCCACAATTCCTTTCTTGAGCAGCTTGCTCCTGATTAATATGATATATTTGAGCACTGCAGGTTCCTCTCCATGATAAAATAGCAATCACTACACAACCTAGCCTCTGTTAATGTTGTCCTCAGTGCTCTGCAAAAGTCTTGTGAGGCAGGAGGTTAATAATCACCCTCCTTTCAGAGCTGAAAAACTTACTGTACAAAAGTGAAGGCTTCAATCTGGAGTAGCTTTATACTTGCATATGTTTGCACATGCTATGCGCATGAATATACTTGCATATGACCATAAGAATTTATATGATTTTAGGTGACTTCCTTAGAATCAAAAGCAAATCTCAGATCTATTCTCTGCTTAAAAACAAAGACTCCTTAGCCAAAACTCTTTCACAGGAGAATAAACACAGCTATGATGTGTTATAATCCCCCTGTAGTACAGGGGATTATAAAGCACATCCCAGCAAAGATTGTAGCATGGACTAAGATAGTTAAAGCAAATTAAAGAGGGAAATAAAATGTAGAGATCATTCCTTTACAAAAAGCCTTTCAAGCATTTTTTTCTCCAATGGTCTATAGCATGGAAAACACGATGAACTTAAAAAAAAATAATGTACTCGAAAATGTATGCCAAAATTATAACGTAAATATGGCATTTTCTGAAACAGATTGAAAAGAGCACTTAAACATGGATCTTATTAATTCTAAGTTTGTGCAGCCGAGACCCTTCTGGTTATACATGTTGATTACACATGTTTCAAGACAGAACTCTAAATAGTTTTAAAATCTATGTTTATAATTTCACCGTGATCCTAAACAACTATGGCTTTCACATTCAGGAAGAAAAAATAAAAGCATTAATGAAAAACATGTGCCTGGAGAGGCCAGAAACACAGAAAAAGAACAGACTGCAAAGAAACACATCATGGGCAAGATCTAACAGACCTGTTATGCGCAGCAGCATCTTAAATATTACTGGAAAAAGTACCCAGTGGGCACCTCTCAGTATTGCTGCAAACTTGGTCCCTATTAAGCTAGAGGGGACTGGATTATTCAAAGCTACCGGATACATTCGCTTACCTGCTCCGTCTCAACAAAGTTAGACACATGCCCATCATCACTGACTCCTCGAATGTGGAAGCGGGCGCCAGCTCTCTCCCAGCTGACGCGGGATATGAGGCAGGCTTTCGCCTTCTGATGGGAAGCGTACACAGTGCGAATGTCCACCACACCACAGACGACTTTCAGCAGCCAGTCAGAGCAGTTCACCTGGTAGTGTTTGAAGGGCACGTGCAGCAGCTGGTTCCTGCAAGGGGCAGCAGGGTACATAAGGATGTACTGCTTAATGAAATGAGACAGAGAGAAACAGATCCCATCCTACGATGATCACTAATTTAAGCAGTTAATGTTATGGAATCCCTTTGCTGCTTTAGCTTTACTTCACCTGAAACCCAGAAAGATCAAGAGGAAACCATTGTTAATTACTGCAGCGGACAGAACATGGCAAATTTCCATCGCTGCTCCCAGCGAGCAGTTTTCCATATAGCTTGTACCTCTGCCTTTTAAATTCAGGTGCAAATGTCCCCTCTTTTAGCTCAAGAAATACATTTATAATTAACAGTCTCGTTTTTTTTAAAAAAAAAAAAAAAAAAAAAAAATGGTACTATCAAGATAATTAAGCTTCAAACAGTACTGCCCAGATCTTAATACACACTATGGGATAAAAAGCCATTTTAAAACCCAACAGCATTTTCAGGACAACTCTCCAAACAAAGACTGGACCGGTGAATCAGTGGCAATAGCACAACATTTTCTTCTAAAATTAAGGGGAGATGTCTGTTTTAACCTTCAATTTAAGAAAAAAAAAAAAAAAAACAACTTATCAAGTGTCATTAACAGTGACATCAGCCTCTCTAGATTTTCTTCCCATTTCACTTTTCAAAATGTGCCTTTAGTCACAGATGAGAGCCAAGAAAATCCCTCTTATGATCATTCATTGCTTGGTAGCAGATCTGCACAAGTTATTACACCTGAAGAGCTCTTTTCTACAGGATGCATCTGTCTCAGAGACATGTTAATTTTACATTTTTTAAGTAAATGTGCAACTGAAAGAATATGCTGCAGCCCTTTATCCACACCACATAAAAGGTTGGAACCTCTCCATGGGCTCCTGTTGGATTAGCCAGGGGCAGCAAACTGATGCAGGAAGTAGAAAAGTTCAAGTACTTATGGCTACACTTGTAACTTTTTGAGTAAGTTATTAAAAAGAACTGAAAGGGAAATTGTTCATTACTTTTTTTTTTCCTTCAGTTGTGAGTGAACAATACATCTTCTGTTGTAGTTTAGAAATGCGAATTCCCAGTTAGAATTGCATATCGCAGGCAGATTAATTTTAATTAAACAGAAGTTATTTTTTCACTCTCTTTTACCATGAAATTACAGCACGACTTTATACCACTGCGGCCACATGCGCCCTATAAAATTACATGCTTGAAAGCTGGAGGGTGGTTCCCCTGAAGCACATGCATCCACTCTCTCTGAGGCTGTTTGGGCGCAAAGATGCAGACAGGGATGATATAAGGCTCTGATAGAACATGCAGTACTAACCAGAAGAACGAGTTACCAGATTCATAGTGGTTATCACCCTGCTTCTGAGCCCGGACAGTCAAGTCTAAGTTTGAGCCTGCATTAGGCCAGGAGAAATAGAACATCCCAGAGTTCAGTATTTTCTTCAAGGCCGTAACACGCTCCTCTTCCTTGGTTTCTTCCTGGAGAGGACAGAAATCTGTTGCAGTAATTTTGTAAACTTCCACGTCCAGGATTTTTCCCACCGATGTACAGCCTGTCACCAGGACCAGAAAGTGCAGCCGAGTGTTACCTAGAAGGTGACAGTTACAAAAGGGTTACAGGTGGACACCAGTGTCATTTTGAATCAGTCCTGCCACCTGTGATGTTTACAAGGCTCCAGCAGAGGCCAGTAACTCTGCTTCAGAAGAAAATAAATATGAACTGCAAGCACATGGGCAAAGTTCACTCCTATAACCTACAGTCAGAAGGAATTCAGAAAGCGAGTGCAATTGCATAATATTCCACAGTATTTACATCTTCCTGTCCTTTGCTGCAGTGGAGGGCAATTTCCCACTTAGCATATGAAGTGCAATGACACTGGTCTTGGGTCACTACTAAAAATAAAGTTTCATCCCCCTGGGAAACATACAGTTTTCACATGAAAGATAAAAACTGGTCATTCATATTGCAGTTATCAGCTAAATCAAGACATTTGTCCTTCTCATCAGAAATTACTCAGGTTAAAGATGCATTTCAGCTAAAGCAAATATTCTTAAGCCATCACAGACTCACTGTACATTCCTCACTGTGGATTTTTCAATTGATTTTTGAATTTTAAAGGTATTAAGCTTTCAAGTCTATTTCTGGCTTGAGCAGAAGCCAGGTATGTTCAGGCATTCAGGAAGTTTCAGTATTACCAATTCCTGAGACCATCATTTGTTGCAAAACAGAATGTGCATGACTGTAAAACAAGTTCAAGCACCATTAAAAAATTCTAGCTTTCATGGCTGCTAAGAAAAGCATAAAAGCATGAGGCACTTGAACTGCAGGGCCCTAAAACTAAAAGACAAATTTTGAAGCTTGAGAACAACTCTATAAACAGATAATTCCTAGGACTATAGTAGGACTATAGTAGGATTTCAACCTCTACTCATTCACTCTGAAATGACAAAGTAATTAAGGAGCAGTAGAACTAGTATTTCAAAACCACTGATTTTGCTAGAAAGAAGTTCAGCTGTTTGATCCACTTCTGTTGTCCTCCAATGGAGACAACGTCGTCCCACTCTCTCCGGTTGGTAATGGAAGATGGAAGAGTGCCGAGATTTATAGCTCCAGCCCAACAGAAGCCACGGCTAACCTGCCGACAGCAGGCTATTTAGCTACGGGCACGACGACAACCTCAAGCAGGAAGCTTGCAAGCAGTAATAGGAAACCTTTCCCAGTACCTCTCCTCAACTCTCCACAGCAGCATACTGTCCAAAACCAGGGACGGACTCTTGTGCCACAATTTGGGCTTCTGGAACATCAGCTGAGCTTCCAGATCACTCATCAGCTAAAGAAACTTGGCTGAGAGGTGATTTTCAGCAAGGCCAGAATATTTGTGTAGGCACATGGGGCTGGAATGGCAGGACGAGGTGGAAATCAGAGCTTATTTGTTCTGTTCTGCTGACTTGAGTTTTGCATAGAGCCAGCGTAGGTGGTATTTATTAAGTTCTGCTCATAGCATTTCTTTCTGTAACAAGGGTATGTTGTGTTCTCCGTCAGGAGTGTTTTCAAAGCACATCAGTATTTTTCTACCTGGTACTGCAGTGGCAAGTTGGAAATACTTGTAATCTGACAGCGCATTTCTCCTTCGAATGATAGAGCACAATTAAAAAGGATTAAGAGTAGAACAGTTATCACCTTGTTCACACCCGAGTAACTACTGCTTTGCAACCTCTAGAAGGGGCTCCAGGTTGAAAGCTCATAGATTCTGTGGCTTTTGTGAAACCAGGCAAAACTGATTACCCCAAAGTAAACACAACTCATGGGAATTTGGAAGCAAGGCAAAGAAACACTGCTAATGTGCCCTACAGACAGGCAGGGCCAGCAAGGCAGCAATGGCCAGGAGGCTAACACTAAGGGTGCAAATACTTTCACTGGCTTCAGTGACCTCAAACCTTCTCACAGGGCTCAAAGGAGATGAAAGGGCAAAGTCAACAATAAGATAGCCAAAAAGAACTAAAATATTAGTAGCAGTGGGATTGTTCTTCAAAGAGCATGTAACTACAGGAAAATAACTGGATCTAAACAAAGCAGTTCTTCAGTTTATTAAGGTTAAAAGTTGGAATAAAGCACAGCAAGGCAGAAAAATCTATACACAATTTTCCCTCCCTGAGAAGCTTTCTAATCCTTAGCAGAGACTCTAGGCTCTTTTTACTACCTTCTCCAATCAACTACTCACACCCAGAAAGGGAGACACATTCACATAGGCAGAAATTCTGCATCTCCATTCTCCACTAGCTAATGAGCTCAAAAATAGAAATAACAGCTAAAAAGCTGTTGCAATGCCCCAGAAATGTCAGGAGAGTGATGGCTTTTTCAAGCTGCAATACTCTATCTTGCCTTTGCACAGTTGCACCTTGCATTCACAGAATAAATCCCCTTATGATAATCAGAAAAGAGCAACAAGTTACTTTGGAACAGCCTAAATCCTTCCTGTTCTTTGCACAACACCCTTAAAGAGCTGCAGGTTGGCAAATGAGCTCACAGTGTTATGCCTTCCAGGACAGGAGACAAACAGCCCCCACACAGCCCAGGACATGAAAGACAGCTGATGGATTTAAGCTATAAACTAGCTGGGTGTCTCTTCATGGACAACTCTATGTGTTGAGATGGTCTTTGGATCATCCCCAACCTTTCATATTTTTTCCAGCTACTCAGGATATGTTATAAAGCAGGCAGACTGCAGAACCCTTATGACTGCAGAGCCCCAATTTAATGCAAATCTCTGACCCTGAGCCTCAGGAACAGCCTGAAGTCCTGTTCCCAGATTACCACCCACACCCCATGCCGCATTTGCAGTGTCCTTGGGAAGCACCCTAGGCTAGTTCTACACTGTCTGGGCTAGGAAGACCCTTGTCTGAGGGGTCTGCAACTCTGGGCTGGTTGGGCCAAAACTACGCAGGGGAGCAAGCCAACCACGATACCTTGCTGGCAGCGCTCACGTCTGTGCCTTACCCCAGGTTCACTCACAGCACAGATGCATCCATAGGATCCTGAGCAGAGGGAGGGCTCCTGCCAGTCCACCACTTTTTTTAGAACAGCGCACAGTAAAACTAACTCTACCAAAACTCTGCCTGACTGTTCACCTGTCAGTCGTGTCTCCGTCCAGGCCTACACTCAGGCATGTTCTCAAAATCAACGGGTGCTCACTCAAACCCAGAAGCCCTGTGCTCTCCAGCATCTGGAAATGCTTCTCTACAAAGTGGGAGCTGTGGTGGGTCCTCAGCAGGGCAATACCATGGATATAGTAGTTTAAAAATTAAAACAAAATCACTAAATCATACGCAATTAAACACAGCTTTCCCAGTGGTCCCCTCTTTGCCAACATTAACAGCTTATGTCTGGAAATCTGTTCTTTCATTCCTAACCCCCCCTTTTTTTCTTTTTCATGCTATCTTTCTCCTGTGTCTTTTCAATCCAGGCTGTCAATTTTTATCCGTCAGCCACAGAACATCTGATTATTATCACTGATATACTAATGTAAAAATTCAATCCATTTATTTCTAAATAAAAAAAGTCAATATGATTTCTGTTCTGATGTGCAAACTCCAATGAGTATTAATCTTTCCCATTACAAATAACAACTTAAATATGAAAAGAGCTTACCAGGCACAATCCTACTATATTCACTTAAATTTAAAGAATAGAAATTGCTTTATTAAATCATCATCAGGACAGATATCATTGCACCATGATTCATTTTTATGATCTAGTAAATCTCACAAAGAATGTAAGATGCTGCATTCCTGGTTTACAGGACACTCCCTCACAATAAAAGTCCTGGGTCCCAACACAGCATCAACTTTCTAAGGTAGCTGGATTTGTGAGGCCAGGGCACATGAAACAGATAAAACTGTTTTGCTGAGCCAGCTGTGAAAAATATCACAATTTAAATAAATAATATTGAGAGAAAAAAATATATATATATATATATGTTGACCATGACGCAACAGTGTGCCCTCGTGGCCAAGAAGGCCAAGGGGATCCTGGGGTGTATTAGGAGGAACGTCTGCAGCAGGTCGAGGGAGGGGATCCTGCCCCTCTACTCAGCCCTGGTGAGGCCACACCTGGAGTACTGTGTCCAGTTCTGGGCTCCCCAGTACAAGAGGGATGTGGAGCTGCTGGAGAGAGTCCAGCGCAGGGCTACGAGGATGATCAGGGGCCTGGAACATCTGCCCTATGAGGAAAGGCTGAGAGAGCTGGGCCTGTTCAGCCTGGAGAAGAGAAGGCTGAGAGGAGACCTCATCAGTGTCTCTAAGTACCTCAAAAGGGAGGCAGTGAGGAGGATGGGGCGGCCTCTTTTCATTGGTGGCCACCAACAGAACGAGAGGAAACGGCCACAAACTGAAATACCAAAAGTTCCACAGGAACTTTAGGAAAAATTTCTTGACCGTGAGGGTGACAGAGCACTGG
>VZSV01000246.1:469600-513935 GCA_013398735.1 Nothocercus julius | reverse complement strand
GTGCTGTATGTACATCTTCAGAAGCCAAAGAAACCTTAACACCGACCTCTGTGATCCTGCCAGCTCGCTCCCTGCGGCCCATCCAGGCTCCTGAGGAGCTCCCTCCATATTCCAAGTAGGAGACAGGCCGAACTCCTGTCTTGTTTCTTCAAATGGAAGCCCACAGTCCTTATCACACACACACACACACACACACACACACACACACACACACAGAGAGACAAAAGTAATTAATGGAAATAAGCTGGGAGGAAAAAATCTTAATTTTCCTTGATGCTAATGTCTAGCACAGTAGCAGAAATCATGTTACATTCAGCTGACACTGTTGCAAAGTGCCTGATAAACGGTAAGAGGGGCTGGCACTAAGGCCAGTGAAAAACAACCTAGAAAATGGAAATTTTTTTCCTGTGAAGTGATCAAGACTCCAGGTCTGACTCTGTCCTTTACTTCATAGCTACAACCATGTTGGCTGCAAACTATTTATTTACAGGGCCCCTCACTTTAGATACAGATTTAAAACACAAAACAAAACAAAAAACCACCACCAACAACAAAAAAACTCTTTTCCAACTACTCTAATAGACAATCTTTCTTCATTTAGCCTTTCTAAACATTACACATGAATAAAAGTGACCTAGGAACATCTGAACTGCAACAGATGATCAGAACTAAGGAAACAGTCGTCATTTCCTAGGGATACAATCTGGGATGCTTTAAAGCGAGCTATGAAATAATGTCAGAGTAAAGGTAAAGTGCTCTATACTGCTCATGCTCACTAGAGCAAAACATCTATGCAAAAGCAAAACCTACTGACAGTACTAAAGAAAAATATTCCTTCAAAACCTATGGACCAAATTTTGACCTCAGGTACAGAGATATAAATGTTGACCTATTGTCAATCATCATAAATCCTAAAGAATCCTGTAAAAGAAATGTGAGAAATGAACTTTTCACAGCAGTATGTGCTGAATGGCCTCTTACCTGGCTGGACACAGCAGGCAAAGGACAACTTTTCTCATTTTTTTAAAACCTCTTGCAAAGCCAACTGCCTTAATCAACATTTAGCAAGGCCATTACAGGATATAAAGTTCTGGCACGTCACACCTAACAACAAGCTGCAGTTGCTATATTTAATCGCATGACTCAAGGCAATTGTTTCCCTGCAGTTATGGGATGATTTCAGAGCTGCTTATCATGAGCTACAATGAAAATCTGGCAAGAGGCGATTCTTATTTTGTCTTTCTTAGCTGCAAATATTTCATTCAAGACTGCCTTTTTCTTTTTAAAAAAACCAATTCATTCCATTTTTTTGCTGTCTCTCTCCATTTCAATACAACCATGCCATAGCCTGATGCTCACTTAGTCTGTTATATCTCACCCACACTTTAGAGTAAAACAATACTTGATATGAAAACTTGGATCATTTGTTCAATGCAATCTTGCATTTTTTTGGAACTTTGATCTGTGTTACTATATCCAGTAAATTTTTGTTTCTTTTCAAAATTGTTGTTGTGGATCAGGCTTCACTGACTATATTTAGAGCCGCTTTCCAAGTCAAACACAGACCTACCAGTCTCCATTTTCACAGACATCAGAATTGAGTTGAGAAAGGTTTTTGCAGACACATCCCTATATCATTCCACCAAACGAGGATTCTTGAAGAATTAATAAGTATGAATGTCTGGAAAATATTTTCACTGTCACTTCACAGTTCAAAGAGCACAGCTAAGTTCCCAACAACAGTTTTCCAAAGGCTTCTTACCTCCCTTCAAAATCAACTGGATGTCAGCACCAGAACAGAGTAGAGGAGCTGATTCTAGCAATTTGCTGAAAATCTCTGAGGAAATCTACAGCAGAATCACAGGAAGACCAAGACTTCCCAGATCATAATTTTTACCTCAAAAGTACTCTTTCTCCCTCTTTCAAATTCAGTTACATATCAGGAAATTATCAAAAGGAATAAGAACCTAGCTAGGCACCTAGCTGTCCTTTTTGTGTTGGAAAATTCTTCCTTCAGATTTCCATACAGAAGAGTAAGAACACAAGTATACACAATCAAATAAATTGTCTCCCCAGATACTGCAGCTGGGTTAAACTAAACAACCTACACTGCTAATGGTATCAAAATACTACTTTATATATTCACCCTTCCTGACATCTCGGGGTCTATCCAAACACTGCAAACCCAGCACTTAATGCACTGCTTAAAATGTATTTGCCACTGCTGGATCTTCTTTGGCTGCAAAATCTTGGCTGAGGTACAGCTCAGAAACACTGTACAATTCATTCTGCTGCCATGAATCTCACAAAAGAAAGCCAACTTAGTGAGTCATGTTAATAGACATAAGTACATAGAAGTGAATGTTACTGCTGCTGGGAAACATTAACTTTGTAAACCAGATTCACCTATTTCATCGACTTTCTTGTGAAAAGCATGATTTACTCTGGCAGGCATACAATGTGTTTTATTTGGATTCCTAAGTAGCAATATTTACAGACTAACTAAAGTTCTCAGCGACATCTTTTATGTCTCCCCTTCTGCTCTACAAACATACTCTTTTAATAACCCAGTGGAATATACTTCTAAAAATATTTTCTGTTATTTTAGTGCTGACGATCTGCAGGTCTCCACTATTAAAAAAACAATAGTGAGACTCCTGAACAAGAAAACTAACTCGTTACTGATGCTGAGCAAAGACTTGGTGAATTATGGCCTTGTTCGCAGCTGCTAGAATGCATTAATAAAAAAAGGCAAAAAAAAAGTTACATTACATTCTTTCCTAATGTTAATCTATGATGTAAACAATAGTTAAAGGGATGAGATGTATTGGCAGCTAACATGAAATGCCTAACTGAAAGAAAAAGAAATGAGCTACCTTTTCACTGGTGAGATATCAGGCAGGCTATTTCTTTGCTACTTTGTTTTTTTTTTTAAATACAGTCTACACTGCGAAATGCTTGCTTACCTTTGCTTACCGTACAGCATGACCCTTCTGACTTTTCATTTAACCACAGCTAGCCGTTGGCCCTTATTACTAAACTTCCTTTAACAAATTATCAATAAATTTTTTAACAATCCTTTCCAAAGGAGGCTCTGTATCAACACAGAGATGTAGTGGCAGAGCTTACACAGGAAAAACTCCATTTGCATGGGCACTGAAATTAAGCAGGTTTTGTTCAATAAGAAGAATATAGAGAATAGGAATAAAGGAGAAAAATAAAAGGTCAGTAATAAGGCTGAATATGTCACGTCCCATTTGCAATCATTCATATTTTTAATAAGCATACTAAAAAAGGAGTTATTTAGATCACATCATGTAAAAGAAACTACCTTCATCCTCAGCCTGAATTCAATAGCTGCATTCCTTCACTATTACAACAAGTTTAATTAAACTCTCATGAAGAAAAACAGGTCAAAGTTCCAAGAAAAAACAACCACAGGCCCTCCATTTTTAATTACATTAACAAATTGATATTTATCTCCATAGAAATGCCTAATTACTCCACAAGAAACAAAACAAACAAAAAGCCCACATTAATTTTAAATGACTAGGCGTGTCTGCAGTAGAAAAGAAAAATCTCTCAGGTTGCAGCTACCACTTTGAATCAACCCCAAGTGATATTACTCAATGCACAGGATGGTAGGTGGGCCATAGAAATGTAAGTTTATATGTATGGTCTAACATGGCAATGCTCACACCACCACTGCTTCTGGCATATCTCTTGCCCAAGCACAAAGCTATAGATCATTCCTCCTACTCAAAGCCAAGGCTTATTGTCAGAAAACCATGGCAGCAAAGTGTATAGTGCTTTCTTTAATGAACACAGATATGTCAAGCTTTCAAGTGTACCATGTTTCAATATCACTAGCATTTTGTCTCGATGCATCTTTTTCATCAATGAATTGCAACCTGAACTATCTGCAAATCTATGACTGCTGTATATAATACACCATTTCTATTAACATTCCTCCTGTAGACTGTGTAATAAAAAATTCTTTGCTAAATCAAGATTACTAGACTGTAACGAAATTTACAGATATGACAAAATATATTCCCTGCTATACTAGCTGCAGTTAAAGACCTGTTTCTGCCAATCCTTATCCATGCGAATTCTCTGTTTAAAGAAAATTGAGCGTTATAGCAAGGACTGGGAATCAGTAGGACTACAATGTCAGGTGGCCACATTCAGTCACTGGTTAGACTTGATCCTTCAAAATAAAGGGGAAAACAGTATTTGGCTTAGACAAATGTGGTGAAAACAGAAACAAGACAAAAAAAAAAACCCACATCCACAATTATTTTCAGACAGCTAAAAATGCTAGACAAAAGTGAAAAACAGATCACTTGGTAGTAAGTTTTGACCCAACACAGAAAAGGAAGTAGACCTTTTCCAAACTGTATCTAACATGACCCAATCAGTATTCAAATGTTAAGGAATCAATTTTAGCTATTTGGCACTAGAGAGTACCAGCATGTCTGGGCATTTTGTAATCTTGCTCAAACAGTTAATCACTTACCACATTTAAGTTGAAGTTCCCCTAAGCAGCCATAGGCATCCAAGAGTTTTTCATATTGTCCTTTAATTGCATCCTTTTCTTCTGGAGCTAAGAAACAAAACAAAAGGCAGCAAACCTTAGTTTTCCAGTTCTTAGCAAGTTTGCAGACAGTTATAGTCTATACCAACCCCTTCTGGGTGATTTTGTGCAATAAACAAAATTACCAGAGTGCACAGATAGGTCTACACTGCTGTAAGAGCACAGCCACAAAGTGATGGGACTGCTCTATGGGAGTGAATTGCCTCTGCCCTACAAGAAAGAGTTAACATCATGATCATGACTAATATTCTACTGTGCAAATGTTTGCAGATGCCACATCAATGTAAGAATATGCAAAGGCACATACTCATACATGCAACTTTACTCTTCTAAAATACAAACAAAAAAAATACTTCCTTGGTGATAAGCTAAAAGGTAACACATCTTTTCTTGACATGCAAGATGGTTTCCATTTTCAGATTTGCAAAGCCTACTTTCAGCAGAATCAGAAATATGTAGTTACAATAACATGATTTGACATAGACAGCACGAAAGAAGTCAATTTCAAGAGGAACTAACCTTATATTTTATTGAAGGAAGAAATTGCTGATTAAAAACAATAAAATTAATAGGCCAGATGCTGTTAGATTAGTATATCTCTGCAATAACTGACCAGTGGTGTTATTAGACTTCCACAATAAGCACATTAAGATATTAAGCCAGAACATGGCTCAAACTTGTCACTGGCTACTTTAAACAATAAATAACCAACAAGTCTGCATTTTGTATACATTTGCAGGCGAGTAGTAAATCTAGCTTCATGAGTGAAAAAAAAAATTGTTCCTCAAACATTCATTTACTTCCTAAATAGCAGATAAACAGAAACATGCTATTTCAAGAGCCTAGCCAATGCTTTAGGACCTTACACTCCTATCCTATTTAACTTAAACAGTTAAAAAAAGGTTGACTTCCTCCGCATAAAGAGAACGAACTGACCTTCCTGCAATGGATGAGAAACAGAAAGCTAGAAACAGCCTGATTTCATAAACTCAAGAAGCAAGCAGCTCACTGAGAAGAATGGAAAACAAATAAAAAACTCATCTGCCTTCAACATGTTGAAGTGAGAGGAAGAATAATTCCACTCACATAATGGTTCTTAAGTCCTTAGTAGAGGCAACCTCCAAAGGAAATAAAGACACATTTGTCTTGTTTTTTGTATCCGTGATGATTAAAGAGGATGAGGTTATTTTTTTTTTCTCAATTTTAACATCAGACTTGCACAACTTATCTACTTTGCTTTCCTAGGAACACTGAATGGATGATGAGATGCTAGTAAAATGTTGATGCCATGCATACCAAGGAGATATAACATAAGTAACAGAAGGAGGATAAAGGGATCTTTAGGGGGTAACATAAACCTCCCAAAGCAATATTTTAAATATTCAGTAGCAGCACCTCTTATGAACTGAGACTCTGGAAACTCTGTTAGATACAATATAAAAATGTTTTGTTAAAAAAAAGGAAAAAAAAAAAAAAAAAGGTCTGCTGTGCCTTCTTTATATATATTTTTATACATGTATATATACACACACACATATATATTCATACACACATATTTTAAGAGGTTTAAAAAGTGATGTTTCCCTTTCTGTGTCACCTTTAGCAACTAAAGAAAGATGGCAAAACCACACTGTTATTTATCTCTTGCTTGTTCTCTGTCTTAAAAGCTTATCCTCATCCCCTTTAAAAGAAGAAAAGAAAACAACAAAATTCTTGTTTCAAACATTCTGTCTGAAAGAAGAGCAAGCATGACAGAAATGGCAAGGAAATTCAGATCTCAGACTGATGTGGAGGTTTGCCAACTGGCAGGCATAACCTGAAAGCGTTCAAAAGGCATCCTGAAAGCACAGTGATACTTGTTAAAATAAAATTATGGTTTGGAAAGCTGGCTTCTGACGTGGCTGTTATGAGCATGATCCAAAAGAATGGAGTTTATATCAGCATGGAAAGCAGCAACACAAAACTCTTGTGGCTAATGCCAAGCAGCAGTTGACACTGGTGCCGACAGGAACCAAAACTTCCCAGGTGCAGCAAGCAGCACTGCACACAGCTCAGGCAGCTCCTGGCTTGCGACACACAAAACGTACCAAACCAACTGCTTGGTTTGCCCACAGTGGGACAGGAAAACCCTTTTCCTCTCACGCAGCCTTTGGACAGAACATTTGCCAATGCAGTAGGATCAGTCTGTGCATCAGGAGTCAGCTCCTAATGCAAGCTCCAAGAGGATCCTGTCTGTGTCACCACTTGAAGCTGGCTAACAACTTCCCAACAACTTCTTTCACGTGGAAACTCTCACTTCTTATTCTACAGTCCATTCTGCTCCTTGAAGCAATTTAGATTGAGAAACCAAAAAGTAACAAAGTGATCTTCCCTTGACCACCTCCATGTATCCTTGGAAGATCCAGCTTGCCTGTATGATCTTGCATGTGAATAAAGCACGAGGGAATGGGCCAGAGCCATGGACCACTATGAAAATCTCCCACTATGAAAGGGAGAGCAGGCAAAGCCATTCTGTGATTCTGTGGAAGCACAACTCGGAAAGGCCATTGAAGGCGGCTTGAGCCATCTTCCTACCTTATAATTAAAAAGAAATACTTATAAATCTTAATAAACTGTATTATTAAATCTCAAGTGGTACCAAAACCTGTTCTGAAACATCTCTGGGAATATTTGCTATTTGCATATCATGCTAGCACAGAAGAGCCAGAAGCAGAAAGTGAATGACTAGAATCAGTCAAAACAAACAAATGTGCTATTGCCTATGCTGGATAATGACAGGAAATTTTACAATAAACTTACTATAGAGGGAAAATTTACTATAGATCTCTGTTGCAGTTGCAAAACATGATGGAGTTATCAAGACAAAGAGGAGTTCTTACTCTTTACCCATGTTATATTTGCCCTGAAAATAACTTTTTAAGCATCAGATTTTTCTATCATTAACTAGATTGCCTCGCCACTCAGAATATGTACTTCCCTCTGCCTCTTCTACAGACTCTTTTCCTCCAAGACAGCTGATGACTTCGGAAACAGCTGCAGCATTTTAAGAAGTTTCTGCCTTTCTGCTGAGCCCCGCTGACATGCTCAGCTCTAACTTGCTTTGTTGCACAAATCAGAGTTTTGAATAATTTCGGTGCTGGTTTAACTAATCCATTTGACTTCTCACTACAGCAAATTAAAATTGTTGCATAGTTGCTTAACATTACTCTGTGGGTGGTAACACCCCAACAAACAAAGAAAGGGAGATGAGAACAAAGGTATTAAAATTTTCTCTTCAGAAGAGTTAACAGAAGAATAATTAGGTAGTTTTCATGATATTGACTAAAATTATTCCAGCTAGATACAAAGAACTTACTCTGTGGTCTAACAATATCGGAAATGGGGCTAAAAATATTTTAATCCTGTTTCAGCTACAACATTTGACATCTAGATGAGTTCAAAGATACTGCACTTATTCAATCAGTAGCATGAAAATAACTTCTGTGATTTTCCGGTACAGGTTCCAAAGAGAAAGGTATTTTGTTTTTCCTGTAATGGCTTTCACAAAAGCCACTGCTGAAATGCACAGGCAGTGAGAGCTGTCTGCTTGAAAACCTAGCATGACAAGCAGGTAATCCCTTTTTTCTCAAGCAAGGGAAAGAGAATATATATATATACACACACACACACACACACACACACACACACACACACACACACACAGAGATACACATACATATATTTAAAGAAAGTAGGTGCTACTTTCCAGCTGCTTAGCTGGATAAAACTCACCTGTAAGATTCCTACTTAGGGAATAAGTGGAGTTTTTTCAAATATATAGTGCACTTGTTTATTTATTTAATAATGGTTACAAGTACTCCAGAGTGCACAGAGCAATTACCAAGGCCCACTGAAACCACCCACTAATATATTTTTAGTAATCTTTCCTTCCACTAAGCATATAATCGAGTCTCCACCCTTCTGCACTAATTACCACACTGTGTTGCCTGCATACTATAGGCATTCCGTAAGCATCAGTTATTTAAAAGCTCCTGATGTAAATTATATGTAAGGTTAGTTCAAGATTTTAACCCTTGAAGGACAAGACACACACACCCCAATTCAGTGAAATCAAACTACAATAAATCCAGTTAAAAGTGACTTTTTTCCCAGTGTGCAAAATATTTCACAACGAAAGAAAAACACCATGAAGAGGCACATACACCTGAAGTCCCACATGGACTATCCAAGCACAATTTCTCACTTACAAATTGCAATTTTTATTTCATGGCTTGCAGACACCTTCCAGATTTTTGGCAGTTTCCTTAATTCAACCCTTCCTTAGGGCTGATTCAGCTCCCACAGACCTCAGCAGAAGTCCACATGATTCTTCAAATATTTGGTGCTCAAAAATTCAGTGTCAGGAAGACAGGGCAGAAAGATACCGCAGTTCCAAACCCAACATTAAGGATAGACACAGTAACACCTGCAACAGTCAGGTGAAGCAGGAAAAAAAAAAAAAAAAAAAAAAAAAGTCTTTAAGAAAAGAGTCTGGGCCAAGGCTACAGATTCTGACTCTCCCCTCTACTTCTTAAATCTGTTTATGAAAATATTTAGACATCTGCTTAGCTGTAAATACTGATATATATATATACACACATGTATTTTTACATATTCTGCAGCATTTTTAAAGCATTGTAGGGTCCCCCAAATGGAAAAAAAATGAACAGAACTAGACAAAAAAAAAAGTGAAGAAGTCGTTCTAGGAAAGCTTCAGAATAAGATGCTTTAGGAATTCAAACACAATATTGAAATTAGCTATATCAATACCCCACCTAAGAGTAAAACAAATCACGCTGAAGGGCTCATTGTTTTGGGCAGTGGATAGAAATAGTATATAAAAATACATCCAATAGACAGGTCTGCACAAGTACTGGTTTTTCATTTTCATTGTCCCACCCGGTGGAATATTTATACACGTAAATACAAAAGTAAAACTAATTGTAAACTATGTAGGTACACACAGCACAGAGATTGCGAAAAAAGTATTCAGGCCATGTCCTGGTTTTATGTCCCTTCCCCTGCAAGGCTATGTCCAGATTTCATTAGTTCAGCCACATCAGAGAGTCAGCACAGCAACTCTCCCCACAACTGAAGCTACAGAGAAGCCGCAGGGCCGCTCTGGGGCTAGCTGCAAATTGCACCTCTTAGCTAGGTGCAAATTTGTCTCTAGTAAAGGCTTCCTTCCTGGATCTGGGAGGTTTTGTTTTGCTTTCCTGGAGAAAAAAACATGCAAGTCTTATTTGCAAAAACATGCACTTTCTCATTACTGCATCTCAGGACTTCCAAAAGAATACAGTAGTTCAGGATCTGCTGTAATAGGTGTCTAACAAGTCTCTAATAAGGCTAACTCCTGAATCAAAGTGCTTACAAAAGAGAGCTGTACACCCTTTAGCTTTGTCCTTGCAAAAGCACAAATACTGTACTGAACTTCTCTAGCAAACTCCAGCTGACAGCTCACCGAGGTGAGCTAATGATAACGAAGTTAATTAACTATATAAAAAACAGTTTTAACACTAGAGCCTCGGCACGCAGTTCACTTAATCTATAAAATGTTGAAATTGTAATGTGCTAGAAGCAGGAACTGCATGGATATCTATATTTACTATTGTGCAAGCAAAAGCTTTCAACTTGATGACAATTTTTCCACATCCTTCATGACTCAAAGCCTCTTTCACAGCACAAGCTAAGGAGCCATGCTCTAGTCCGGAGAATCCCTGAAGGATCGTTTCAAGCTCTTGCTCATCCTGCTGTGCAGGACTAAAAATTTTGTATTGCTAAAGGCAAAAAAGGCCTCTTGCAGAATGTACTGCAAAATTCTAACCAAAAAGTTACACCCTCCCCCCTACAGTGACATCATGAGAAGAAGAAAACAACTCACTGTTTTTAAAAATACTGTTTAATTTATACAAAAACAAAGTTGTGTGGCTACCCTGTTACAACACCACACGGAAAAGCGACAGGGGGCTTGGGGTCCTATAGCTGGCTCCCCTCTGATTTTGTTTCCTTGATTCTTTCAAGAGCTTCTTAGTTTAATCTTCAGTTATATCCTGAGTGCAGTCGGGCACTAAAGATCTCCAAAATACCTTCTCAGTACTGAGATTTCAAAGGTACCACTAGTTTTTCAATTAAAAGTGTAAAATTACTGGATGTTGAAATCTTCAACTGTACCCAGTTTACAACGAAAATTATCACAATTTAACATCCTCCTGTAGTCTTCTATTCACAATATACTATCAATTTTGGTGTTTACATATTTGAAAAGATTTTATTAATTATATTGATTATGGGTTTGCCAGAGGTCTGTGGCCCGTATACAGGTGCATGTTTTCTAGATCACTTGCTTGTAACATTTCTTCTTCTAGGACAGTTTTCACTCCATTTTGCCACTTGAATTGGGTATTAAGGAGAAGGTAATTCAGCTGAAATCATTCCCATCCCTTCTGGAACGAAAATATTGTAGAAGCAACTGAAGTTCAAAAAGAATGCACAGGGCATATCTGTTCAAGAGCAATGTATGATGTGTGGTAATTCTGGAGAAAAAAATAACGATCAAGAAATAAATTTGTTTTCAGTCCTTCACTGTCATGACTATTCCTTTCCACACATGAAGCTGCTGTTGCAGAACTGTAAAAAAAAAAATTGTACAATTCGAGTGCTCCAGGTACATCTATTTCCTTTTATATAGATTGTGGAAGCTTGCAAAACACATAGATATGCAAATTTTAAGACTAGATTTTAGGGATGGAAAATGAGGCCAAACTTAATATAATCCTAAGGCTAGTATATGTGAAACACACATACACAAAGTGTTAACCTTCCACTGCAATTTGCTGCAGGCAGTAGGGACCTGAAGTCCAATAAAACAAAGTGAAGTTAGTTGCTGGCATCATCCTGTCTGGGGAGTTTCCTCTTCACAGTTTTTATAAATTTACCATCACAGTGTCTGTTGTTGGATTTTCCCTCCTTTTCTAGTCCTTTGCTTCATTAAAAACAGAAGAAACCAACTAAACTGGCTCAACTTGACAAACCAGATTTTCCTAGAATACAGGAACTGACCTATAGGCAGGGAAAGGTAAATCAATTGAATTAAAATGATAAAACTATTAAAATGGAGTAGGCTGGGTGCCAATGCATGGATGCTTCCTATTTCTCAAGAGGTGACGTTTAACTTTCAAAGACATGGGAACCATGCCACTACACAGATCCCTACTCAAAAATGCTTGCAGAAAATTAATACACATTTTAAAAGTTAACATAAATTCTCCAATCTCTTTCAGTTAGAGCAGTTCAAACTGAGGGATAGCAACGCTGGGGGAGAGGAAGCTATTGCAATTATTTACCCTGCAAAAAAATTGTAACTATTGATGATACAAATGGTTCAGTTACTAGATGAGCACTCATCTCTCGGTTTTATTTATGCACATTTGCTCTAGATAGTGAATTTTCATCACAATAACAAAAGCCTAATCAAAATATATTGATGCCAGTAGAGAGCTTTAATGCCAACAGATTTTTGTCAATACTGCCAGACTTTTTACTCTGTAAAATTTGCATATTAAAAAAAATTAAAAATGGAAAAAAAAAAAAAAAGCTTAGAAAAATATTACATTTTTTCCTCTGCATGTTAAGGTGTCGTATTTCCAATAAATTCCATGAGAAACAAAACAGTAACATCTCTTATCAGGAGCAGTCAATTTATTTCCACAATCAGAACTGTTCTTATGAAAATCATCTGTCACCTGTAGTCTTTTTTTTTTTTTTTGGGGGGGGGGGGGAAGAAGAGGGGGTAGACATTTTCTCTATCCATAAAACCCCTACAACCTGAAAATGAAGCATTTTAGTCTGGATGCCTTGCAACAGTTTTTAGCAGAAGATGCAATGCAGCTTCTTCACACACCCCCTTGCTCTCCTCCGTGGGCCCTGCTTCAGTGCTGACTTTGCAACTGACATTGTACAAAGCACAGAATACACCTAGTCCTTCCTACAAAGGGTTTAAGAGTTTACTGTTTAAATTTACCCCTTTCCTTCGAGCTGCTGGAGTACAGACTCCTATCGCACTCTAAGCTGTAGCATGACAGCAGGAATAGGACTTTTACTACATGCAGAACAACTTAACAACACAGCAAAAGCACAACACATTCCCCTGCGATACTTATGTATCTGATACTCTCAATCACCTGCTTTTTCTTCTGTGACTGCCTAAACATTGGCAATGCTAATAGGGAGCAAGCATGGGCCATGGGCAGCCAGTACGAGACACCACTGACCAGGTCTGTGACTTCACTGGCCCAGGTGAGAGTCGAGCTCCTCTCCTCCACGAGGAGCCAAACAGTTAACAACTGAACCCAGCCCGAGCACACGGGCAGGGACGGCACTGCAGCACGGCCCTGTGTTTCCTGCACAGGACAGTCATCTCAATCAAGTCATCCAATCCATTCCAATCTCTGCTGGGAGCTGCACGTCTACACTGCTGCCTGGGACTCAATGGAGCTGAAGAGAAGTTTCTCCAAGAGGCGCTGACTCCAGGGCAGTTCTCTGGAGCCTCCTCTGCAGTAAGGCTTGTGCAAACTTTCACAGAAAAGGTCCTCTGACCGGAGGCACCATAGCCACCAAGGCAGACGGGGGACTGACTGCTCCTGCCACTCCCAGCCTGGCTCCTGGAGAGAGGACTAAGGGCATCCAGAACAGAGGGAAAGCGAGGGAGGGGCAGACCGGCCCTGGGGTCGCACAGGGAGGAGCTGCTGGGCTGAGACTCCGGCCAAGGGAGAGCACAAGAATCACCACGGGGCTTCACCCAGCACGCAGGCCCCAAAGGGTGCTGGACACCACGTTTAAAGCAAGCACGTTTTGCACAGGGCCAGGTCCCCACAACTCTCTTTCCTCTCCAGCCCAGTCTCCCAGAACCGGCCACTGTCACCACATTCCAGCGCCGAGCAGCTGCCCACAAGTGTCCGCACCCCAGGGCCACCCCATGCACTCCACAGGCACCACACACACACCCCGCAGAGGCGACATATGTCCCACAGACACTACTCATGTCCCACGGACACCACACGCACCCCACCGACGCCCGGCACGTCCCCTACACGCCCAGGCGCGCGTCCCACAGGCACCCCACGCGCACCCTGCCCACCACGCGTGTCCGCCCGACGCCCCAGGCCCCGCAGCACTTACTGAGCGCCGCCACGGCGCCGGCCTCCAGCAGCAGGCAGTCGTGGCGGCCGCGCGCCTCCAGCAGCGCGCTGGGGCCCGGCTCCTGCTTCCAGAGCAGCCGCAGCCCTTTGCTCAGAGCCATGGGAGCCGCTGCGGGCGGCGCCTCCCGAGGGACGAGCGCTCCCCGCAGGCCCCGCCGGCCGAGCTGCCGAGGCGAAGCGCGCGCGCAGGATCTCCGCACTTCCCCCCGCCCCGGGGAGCCCCCGGCGGGAGGCAGCGCCCTCCCCCGCTCCTCCTTCCCCGTCTCGTCCCACCCCCACGCCCTCGAAAACTTTCGAGAGTTCACGACGCTCCTGCGCCTCGCCGGCGCCCCCTGTGGCGCAGGTGCGAGNCCGTAACGGCCGCGCCCGCGGGGCGGGCCGGCGCCCGGGGCTCCCTCCCGGCTCGCTGGGATCCGGGATCTCGAGGCGCTTCGAACGTGCCGGGAGCGCTCGCTGACGCCTACAGCGCGTGTAAAGCATTTGGAGTCCGATGTGCCGTTTAGCACAGCTAATATCGCACAATTCCCATCCTAATGTCCTGTGGAGGCTGTACTGGGTGAAGTGCAAGTTTCTTCCACAGTTCAGCCATAGGGAATAGAATGAACACATAGGTGCAGGTACACGAAGAGACTCAGATGAAAGAAAATTTGCTGTCATTTCTGGTGGAGAAAAACTAGTGCTGCTTATACGTAAGGTAAGTAAACATGATTTGAATTTTATTAATAGGGAGGAACACTAGCTTTACATTTAGGGAAAGCTGCAAAGCTCCATATACCCCAAACAACCTGTGGTTATTATCTTGCTGTAACACTGAGTCCTTCAGTCACCACCGTGCTCAGCCAGACGGAGTTTAACAGTCTTGGTTCCCTTTGAACTTCTTGCAAACAAAATGAAAAGCAAACACATTTTTTTTCCCCCATCCCCTGCACCTCCATTTCTGTTATACCTCATAACACTAATAAAAATAATAATGAAACAAAGATTAATTTTATATCTATTTATCATGCCTTTTAAAGCAGATGGTGCTTTGGAAGGACGTGGCAGGGAAAGTGGAGTTGGTGTTGACAAAGGGCATATCCTTTCTGCATCCTTATCTTCAGTGCACTTTGTAAGGTGAGGTAAACAATGATGGGCAGCTTAGAAGAAATGACCCAGAAAAATAAACAGGATGGAAAAATGTACACATAGCTCCAGGTTTGGGGATTTTAGAGGCCATAAGAAACAGAGTGTAGGTAACTGTGCCGGTTGGGTTCAGGATTCAGGAATAAGGACACATTTAACAGACTGATGCATTTAATTAAACAACATAAATACAAGTACAAACAAATATGAAACAGTTACTGAATAATACTTGCCAGCAGGACTATGAGACCACACATCTCTCCAAGATAGTGGACAGGAGGGGCTGGCAGGCTCTCAATCATAGCGGGCATCCCCACTGGAGACATTGGTGGCCTCAATGTTGGGAGTCTCCGTCCCACCTGAGTCAGCCCTCTCTTTTTATTCCTGGGGTGTCCTGTCACGTAAGGCCAGTACGTGCCAGGAGGCCACCCAGGGGCGGGCAAATCTCCGCCTTTCTGTTATACAATCCTTCTAAGCCTGTGCATGCGCACATTCCAGAAGGGGCTCTCGTTCCTCAATTTGGTGGTCCCGCCTTCCTCATCTTCCTCATCCGCACAGTGACTTTGGCCTCCAAACTTCCTTAGAGAGCAGACTGTAGTCAGGCTGGCAGCAAACCAGCCTGAACAGCAGTTCTAGTTTCTCCTGAGCTAACTACTTCGTTCGTTTGGATACATGTAACTACTATGAGTTTCTTGCTCTTCTTCAGAGAGCCGGATGCTACAATCTTCCTTTGTTAGTGGCTTCTGCTAGGCATTATCAAAGCTCAGTGTTTTTCCTCCAAGGTCTGAATTCTGTTTCGCACAATGATTATTTATGACTCTACAGATCATAAAAATTTCCACCTCCAGTACAGTAACTGTTCTCTGTTTTAAACAGAAAATATCTTGCTATGCATTTCTTACAGACCCAGCAGACCAAAATCCATTTATACTTTGTCATGTTTCCCTAGAGGAATGTGATTACCTGAGGTAAAATGCTCAAAGTAACACTTAAGGAGAGTTGTCTAAGACAGTTTTATCACAGATGATTTTAAAAGGTTGCCCCGCATCACTCACCTAGGTGTTTAAAAGAACAAAAGAATCTTCTGTGCTTTTCACAGCAAATTACCAAAACACAGTAGTTTTACGCAGATTAGCTCAGTGTCTGAACTGTTAAACTACATACTAGAGAAAGCATTGTTGTGCCTAGGATATCTTTTTTTCCAGCACCTCAAATCCATTTAAGGAGACAAAGATGTGAGAGGGAAACTCGAATGAAAGTGGAAGGCTTCGTACCTCTAGCAGTGCGTGTGACAAAGCTCTGCTTCCATGGGTGAGGCAGAGGTGACTCTTTTAGTCCCTTTTTACCTTGTACTGTTGGACAAGAACCCTTTATGAGAGTTCCCATTCCAAAGCATCCCCCGCTACTAGCTTCTTATGCTCCAGCGGGTGCATTTTTAGAGGTGTGATGTCATGATTACCGAAAGAGCAGTAATTTATTTAGGCTTTGTGTCACAGGTCAGCTGCCTTAGAAACATGTCAGAGGGAGAAAGCAGCAATCCGTTTTTAATGGAGAATGTTGAGACTGGTAGCACATCTTTTAGTCTACATTTGCAGTTGAGCTGTCTTTAGCTATGAAACATTTCTGTATGAGTACTATAGAAACTGATTACTTCCTATAGTCATTTGAGGAGTCCCTCAGCTAAAAGCATTAAAGCATTCTCTTCTCTACGACCTCTAGGCCACAAACCCCCTCCTCCTTAGTGCTTCTCCATTTCATCCTCGGTGGACTTTTTTTTAAGCATTTTTTTTGATAGTTCCCTCACACTAACTTCTTTGCTCTTCTTAACCCTCCCATCCTTGGTTGTTTACTCTACCTCTGAGCAGCCACATACATTTTGCTTGGCCTCTGAGCATTCCCAGAGCTAATGAGTGGGAGACAACCTCCTGATGTCCCCGTGGCCTCCAGCAGCTGGAGAGAAGCAACTGGATTCTGGGCCCCTTCTACAGCTCTGCATACCGGCAACAGCTGAGTACTTGGGAGGGGGCACTCGCTCTGTCAGCTCCTTCCCCTTACTTCTCGCCTTGCAACTGCTTTTCCAAATCCAATATTTAGAAGAGAGGGAGGGAAATCCTTCTCTGCCCAGCAGAAAGGGAAGAATCGTCAGTGCTTGCTGACCACAGGACTGCATGAAACACAGTTCAGACAAAACTGCACTGGGCTCTTGGAGGGCCTGCCTCCACAGTAAGACGATAGAATTAAACTAATGAGTAAATTTTGGTACCTGTTAACTCGCTTGTGTTACAAATTGTATTGAAGATTATGTCAGTACTGCATTTATACTGTAAGCATAGTTCTTCTGCTATCAGTAGTTAGTCAGCTGTTATTTTACTAACCAAAGCAAATCTGCCTATGGAAGCTGTAATTTTGGAGTGCCGCTGTGTCCCGAGTCACTGATCACTCTGATTCACCTCCCTGTCCCCTCTGTTTACCTCCAAAATGTGCAAAATTACAAGGACTCTCACTCCCCAGTCTGTGGTAGTGGACGTTTACCGGATCTGGATGACTGCCTTACAAAAAGAGAGTCCTGTGCACTGACTGCAGTAGGCAGCACGGAGCATCAGGAGGAACTGCACAATTTGCCAGGCACCGTGGGCTGCCAACAGATCTTGGGGCACCCCGTGCCCTGGACTCTGGGGTAGAATGGGCGAGCGTCTCTGTAGCCTTACTTGGCTTTCCACATGCTGTTGTCTTTGCAAACACTGGGACCTCTGTACAAAAATGCTTTGGTGATATTTTTAGTTTGTTTCTACTGTGTGTTTGTGTGCATTCAGCACTGCACAGCTAGAATCAATGGTAATTTAACAAAAAAAAAAAAAAAAAAAAAAAAAAAAAAAAAAAAAAAAAAAAAAGAAAGAAAAAAGAAAAAACACTCTGAATCTAAATATCAAAGATTACTCGCAAAGGCGCTGCCTGGAGATTTACGGCCACTTGCACATAGCCTCAAGTGGTCACAAATTCCTCAGGAAATGTGTGTACCCACCAGGTCATTGAAAACATTTTGTTTTTCTGCCCCATCCCAGAAACTTTTGATTTTTGGTAAGTAAAGAAGAAATGGTGGAAATGCCTGAATGTAGCTTTTCCTGCACATGACACTCAAAAGAATTAGTAACTGCTGTTAACAAGCAAAACCTTTTATTGTTTTCACATTTTCTAGTTAATATTAGAACAACTTGAATTTAAAGCTGAATTTGTTGTAGAGAAGCATTTGCAACATTTCTAGGCTAAAATAAATGTTAAAAACACTGCTCTGAAAGTAGCTGTGAGTTTTTAATGCCACCTCTTAACAGACTCAGTGAAATGGAGGGAATTCTTGTTGGTTACGTTTGTCTTGACTGTACAAAGAACTTTGTTTGCACACACACAAAAAAAGTGCTATTTTGTAACAGATCTGATACACTTGGAGCTAGGTCACTGATTCTCAACAAAAAGTCAGTGACATTTGCTTTAAAGTAACTCTGAAAGGAATAAGAAGCAGAAGTGATAAATTAGTATGTGCATTCATGTGTTTAGAGATTGACCTTGCCAGGCGTGCAAGGGGAATGATGCAGACTGATGCAGAGACATTTGCTTAAGAACAGTGACCGTATTTTCACCTTTCTGCTTCTTTTCACCTTTTGCTCCTTTCTGTAGGTCACCTTTCCTGACCTACCTTTCTTCCCCTTAGGAGCCCCTGGTGTCTGTGATCCTTATGAAATAGTAGGAAATCAAACTTTTAACTTTAGTATTTCTGCATCAGTGTTATCCTTTAACAAATTATTTGGAAGGGAGGTGGGAGTTAACAAAGCAGACTGAAATTTCCGTTCAGCAAGGCACTAAAACATATCCCTAACTTTAAATAGTAGACTTGATCTCACGGCTTCCTTGCTCAGGTGAAATTTCTCAAGTGAATAAAGAGGGCAGGTTCAGCAGCTGAAGAGGGTTGATGTGGGGCCAGCTGGCTCCAGCTGCAGACTGAACAAGGCCCTGTCTGGCTGCACGCTCTCACTGCAGGCTGGCAGCAGGCCGATCTGTAAATTCAAGCTCAGCTTGTAACAGAAGTGGTCAAGAGATGCTGCAGGGGAGTGCTAACTGTTTCATAAATGCTGCTAATAGTAAGTTGTGATTCAAGGTGTTGGGAGGCCAGTGGAATTTCTCACCTCTTCCATGTGTGCTTTAACTGTGGGCATGGTAATCAGAAGTGCTTTATCTAGGGAGGCAGACTGACTTCACTCACAGGTACCAGCCTCTTCTTATTAGGATACTATTTCCAGAAACAGCAGTTGTTTTATAGCTCAACTGTCTTCATCCCAAAACTATGTGCAGATGAGCAGCATTAGTCAGACAGCATTTATTTGGGCAGGAATAGAGACCAGATAGAATTTTTATTCTTACTTCCTGACAGACATTCTTATGATTAGTTGTAGGTATGCCTCTCTCATGTTCAAAGCAATAGGAAACCACAGTTTGTTCCACTCTTTTTTGCCTAGTTTTGTGTAATTCTGTATAAGAAAACCAAAATGCTTTGTAAAATGAAAACTTCAGATTTAAAGTGCATGGCTTCACATTCACACAGGCAAAGACACAGCATGCAAGTTGGTACCGTTTTTCTCTACTGAGTCTTTGCCTTTTCTTCTGACAGACTGTGTACTTCTGACAGACTGCCTGTCACACAGTGGCACACTGTACATACAACTGATTAAACATGAACTATGAAAGCAGAATTTCATCATTGCCCCATACCCAGTTCCATGGTTTTGATGTGGGGGATCCTCCTGTCTATGAATCAGCTATGAAGAAAACTCCAGGCAATTCCAGTTTTGCCTGGTCTTTCTCTTTTTTGTGGTCTTTCTCCAGGGCATGGTACTGCCACTATCATATATAGGTACTTGAAGAGACAAACCATTGGCCCAATACACCAAAGTCAATCCTCTTTTCATTATTAACTACAAATTGAACTATTCTATTATAGACTCTCCACCCCTGTGAGAAGAGAGATATCCAGTGTTGTTTGGAACCCATGAATTTCATTTTAGGTTGAGATGTTTTAGTTAGCCAAATGGAGAGAGATAAACAAGGGTGAGAATTGCAAGAATACAGCAGGAAGCAAGTTATGATACAGAGGATGAACTTAAAATGTAAATACTTACAAAGAATAGGAAATGGCCTTTTAGATTAAATAAATCATAAAAAATTTGGAACTGTTGAGGAGAAAATGCAGAGGGTCAAATCACAGCAGGGCTTCCTATATATCTGCATAGTTTTCAACATGCAGTACCTTTTATTTCTTGAGCAAATATTTACTTCTGATCTATCTTACTATGATTCATTTGTCAATGGGTTCTGTTAACACAAGACTCTTCAGTTCTTTTGTCCCACTGAATAATACAGACTCCATGTCAGAAAACAGGAGCCCATGGAGCAGATGAGCCCTACAACAAGGCATGTACAATTGAGAGAGGTGGGAGGAGAGGGCAAGGAGAATTGAGGTTCTAATTACTGTTAATTTATTTAAAATTCATTCAACTAGAGTTTGTCCTCAGCGTGATCAGACATTCAGGGGAGAGTGTCTCCTACAGCTTTTCAATGTAGGCATTAGTAGAAGTTGTTTGGACACCCAAGAGGATAATGGACTCATTTGACATGCTCTATTTTCAGCGTTGGTTGTTTAGAGTTTTCTAAACAGCCTAGAAGAGCTTTCTAAAAATTTTCTAACAGGCTGAGCAGGTGCTCCTTTTGTTCACAGAAATGTGAAGGTCATGGAGACTGATATATCTTAAATAGTCTCACTTTCCAACTCTCTTTTACTTGCACATATAACACAAAACTGAAGCAAAACTAAGGATTTTTGGGTGTATGTGTGAACAGAGGGAACCATTGCATACAACCTGTCTATAAAAAAAAAAAATTATTTCAATATTTTACACCCCCCCTCAAAAAAAAAAAGAGTGGGGGGAGAGTGGTCTGTCTGTACAATATCACTCTAAGAAAATCTTATTATGGCATAAACAGATTTTTAGAAAATGTTTACCTCCAGAAACAACAAATTCATACAAAAGAGTGAATGAGATCACTGCTTTCTAAGAAAAGGTAACTTAGTTTGGAGAACATTAGGGGAAAATGTCTCAACAGTTATTCTTTGACTCTTATTTGATCTTGGATATATTAATATATTACCAACCTTCTATTTTTTCAGTACTGCTCTTCAGAAAGATGTTGCAACTCTTTAAAACCACTTCAAACAGTGTGTGGCAGCCCTGTCTGTGTGATCCTTTACATAGGATTAGCCTATTTAAGAGAAAGAAAAGCTAAAACAGTAACATAAGGGAAAATGGGTGGAAGGGGGTATTCCACAGCCCCATATTTTTTTGACTTTATGTACTGAATGCAAAATAAATGATATAATTTTTTTTGAAAGGAAAGGAGGTCAAGATAACCCTATGCAGAGAGGTGTTATCTCTGCCAGATCTGCTGCTGTAAAGAGGTACTTGACTAAATAGCACAGAGGAGGAGGGGAACAGTCCAGAAAAGAGAGAGCTGAATTTGACTTTTTAAGTTATCCCTAATGCACCAAAGAAATCCATGGGCAATGTATATGTATAGTAAACATAGACAGATAGGCTTTCATTCTTGCTAGTCAATATTTGATTTTGGAAAATTTGACCTGTAGGTGTGTTATTCTCCTTCATTAACATTTTGTGTTGCTTTTTTTTTGTTTGTTTTTTTTTTCAAAAGATTTGCCAGTACTTCTAAGCGTGGGCTGTGCTCACTGCTAACATACCAAGCATTGCGGGAGCTGAGGTGCATTAGGAATCCCTTCCTCCCACGCCGGACACAGAAAGTATAGATTACACTGTGCCCATAGTGCTCATGGGGAGTTTGGCCAGAATTGCAGTGCAAAGGTAGCTGAAACACCTGGGGGAGTCTGGGACTGGCCATGGACTTGATTAAAAAAAAAAAGTCTATATAGGTGAGTAGACAAGCCTAGGAGTCCTTGGGCCTGTAGATGAAGAGTTGCTTGAATTACAGCTAAACTATGTGCGCACACTCTCCTTTTCCCTCTCCCTCTGCCCTGGCAAACTACTGCTGTCCTGCTCCAGAGCAGCGACAGCACAGGCCAGAGCTCCCCCCAGCCCGCGGTGCTCGCTGAGCGGCTGCTCGTGCTTTCCCACCTTCTTAGCAATCCGCCAGCACAAGGACCTTCTACTGGCTGGACCATCCCAGGCCTCCCAGTGTTGGGGAACTGATTTTAATGTACGGGCATGTTTTTATTAATCACTCATAGCACCCTCATGCTGAGCCTTGGCCCGGGCTCCCTGGTGAGAAGGGCTATGCAAAGATGACATGAAACAGGCCCAAGTCCAAAGTCTTTGCAGTTAAAACATTAATTTTTCCTCCAGAAACTTGATTCTATTTCTATTACAGGGTTGATCTGATGAAGGAGCGAGAGCAAATATACATCTGGCTGCTGCCTGGTCTGTCCAGCCTGTCCAACACCCTGCAAGTAACTTTCCTGCACAGGAGGTTCCACATAAGGTGGCACAAATCACACCCTTTAATCAGTGCTCAGCTCTGCATAGGGCAAGGGCAAAACAGTGTTCAGACAGTACTGGGAATATTGCTACAGGTCAGGGACAAAAGTCACCAGGGAGCAGGAAGAAGCAAAGCAGCTGAGAGCAGGACACAGAGTCAGGTAAGGCAAAGTGGGAAGCAGTGATTAGCTGATAGAGAAAAGGCCTGAGAAGAAACAAGGTGGGAGAAAGGACAAAGCAGGCACTAGATGGTAGACAGTGCTTCTTGAAACACTTGGTCATACTCTCCTCAGTGTCTTGTGAGAGAAAAGCACCTTGGAAAGCCTTACATACCTACATGCATATGTATATGGAGCAATACCATCACTTCCATTTTCCTCAGGTTAAAATCCTGTTTGAGAGCTGCTCACAAAGCCCTTGCAGGGAAAAACTGCCAACACTTCATGACAATGGATAATGGCAACTCACGAATAATGCAAGAGAAAGGAGTGTCCCTTCATTGCTTGTGCCTTTTCTCCTTTTCTCCACATCACATAACTCCCTTGGGAAAGGTTGGTTTGTTTGTTTAATAGTTAAAAATGACTTAAAGTCATTAGCCACTTTTACTAGAGGTATCAACACCTAATTAATTACCATATAAACACAGCATCTTACTCAGAGAGGAGCTGTGCCAAACAGCATCTTCAAATAGAGTTTTTCTGATTTCTTCTTTTATTCTAGGAACGGACCCTAAATCCTCTTAAACCACTGCTGTCCCCTAGAGTTGTCCTTCTCTCATGCTTATTTATACCACATTAGACCTCGAACTCCTTCATCCCTGAAAACTTATTTTCAGGAGGGATGAAGGAGTTCGAGGTCTAATGTGTAAACTTATTTTCAGGAGGAGTCTTTACTCCTATACTCCTCTTACTGATTGTGAATTTGGTTTAAATTTTGGAAGACTTGCATAAACATTTACATTACTTTTGTTTCACTTTTCTCTCTCTCCCTAGAGAGAGACCCTAGAGTCAAGACTGTGTTTGCTAGACTGACACTAGTTCTTATTCCAGTAAAGTTTATTGATTGCTAGAAAACATAAATATGCTTATACTAAGGAAGAAGCTTTTTATTCTTACCTCCTTCACAACATTTTTTTTTTTTTTCTCTCAAGGTGGGGGCACAACTTTGCTGCTAGCTTGCAATTTGGTTCCAGCTAAGATAGTGTTGCTATTTAAACAGAGAAGACAAATGAATAGTCTCCTTAACTTCTCACTTTTGTTTGCCAGCATAATGAATCCTGACCAGTTCAGTCCTGGCAAGGGGAATCTGAAGGGAACCTTCTGAGGCACAGTGTAAATCTCTGCAACTCCATCCTAATAGCAGCCTGGTTTATATTTTATTACAATCCTGTAATAGCTGCTATGTTTGACTTCTCACTTCCAGCTGCTAATTTTTTAAACAAAATCTTTACTGAAATGAAATCTATAGGAACTAGACACCAATTAGAAAACCGTCCCTCATCTCTGGGTGGCCCTCACCCTTGAGGGGCCTTCCCTTTGGCAATGGTCTAACCTGGTGAATCATATGTAATTCTGGCAGAACCAGGTCTGCTAGAAGCTTGATGACTCTGGAAACAGGATGCTGCACTAGCAAGGGAGCAGAGGGTCCCATCAAGGAACAAAGCTCCTTGAGAAAAGCCAGATTGCTTAGCATTTAAATTACTGCTTGTGGGAGAGAACAGCATTTTTGAAAGCATCGTGTGTATTCTGGGCCATTATTTAAATAATAATCTGCCAGTTTGTAGGTGGATGTAGAATAACGGGTTGGGGTATTATGATCGTAAGAATGGAAAGCATTAGCATGCACTGTAATTATGCAAAAACCTTTTCCTCCTGATTGCTAATTTCACTGAGGCCCTGAACTTTAACCAAGAGAGCCTGTTCGGAGGCTGAGTAGGACGGAAAGACATGCATTCCTGAATATTTCAGCTGGACACATTCTTCCTTCAGAAATGTAAGGCAGAGAAAATAAACATAATAAAGCAAAGCATTTTAATTAACCTTTTTATTTAATAGGATTAGAAGATAAGCTAGTACCTTACTTGCCTAACCTAGTTATTCTGACACAGTTCCGAACCAGAATGAAGCCTGATACATTTTTAGCTTCTGCTTTGGAAGTACTGTTATCATACTGTTTATCCCATGGCCTACTTTTTTTTGGTTTTGTCTTAAAAAGCAAACTGATTATCTTCATATTCTACTAGAACTGGTCACAAATAAAAAGCTTGTCCATCAAAATATAAACACAGGTCCTGTTTTAAGTCTCTCTATCCTCTCTTTTGGCACAGAAAGTATAAGAAAGTGCTATTCAGAGTCACTGTTCCGTGCAATCTGCTGCCCGGTTATTTTCAAGTCTCCAAATTCATCATCAAATTCATTAGCTGTAGAGGCGTCAGATAAATCCAGGTGCATTTACAGGAGCTACGTTATGATGGGCAATTTTTAGGTTATTCTTGCACGCACGGGGACTTTACCGTTATACCCATCCAGCGCTCCGGAGCCTGGCAGCCATTGAAGGGGGATGTGGGCAGGGACTGGGGTAACAAGTTTGAATTTAGGTGAGTTGCAGCATCAAATTCCTTCCTCAGATTTAATAGTTGGTTTCTGTTCTCAGCCCTCCTACCTTCCTGGCCTGTGTTAATTGATTTTCCCTTCAATTTCCCTATCAGAGAGATACACAGAGAATACATATCTTAGCAGAGGTCTTTGACAGCACAAGTGAAATACACGTTCACCCTTTCCTCCTCATTCCCCTCCCCGTTCCTCTCCCTGCAGTAACACTTCCTGTAAGGGAGCCTATAGGAAAAATCACGTATATTCAGACGAGTTTAGCTTATGGGAACAGCAGACGTAGGAGTTAGCTCACCTGGTGCCTGCTTTCATGCTGCTCCATCCTTCCTCAGGCAGGGGCAGACCTTGTTCCTGAGCAGGAGGCGAGAGGGCACGCGCGGGGACGCTGCCCCGCACCACCGACCTGCCTCAGGAGCAGGTGCCGCGCGGCTCCTCCTGCCCGAGCTCCGCGCCACGCGCCCAGGCCCAGCCTTTCCGCCGGGCGCCCGGCCGGCACACAGAGCGCCGAGTCCGCCTGTGCCCGGCCCCAGCACCCGCAGCTCCTGGCAGCTTAAGCACCTCCTTCCTAGGTAGCCCAGCACGGTGGAGTCGGGAGTTTTCCTGAAGGACCTATCATGACTGAAAGCGGGTACAGATACAAATACAGTTATTTTTAGCAAGAGCCCATAAAGCTAAACAAAAACTCAGTGGTGACTCTTCTTTCACTGCTTCCGACTTAAGGCAGATCTTTTCAGGATTTCCTGAAAATTAATTAAAATCTCCAAAGAACTTCTTTTCAGACTTGCAGACTCTGTGTCTTTTCAAGCTCTTCAGGCAATGCTCTTCTTGTCTCCCGGCCAAGCCTCTTCTGAGCTGGCTAATGACAAATGCTGCTTTATAAACCTCCCTCCTCCCTTGCCCTTTATTGATTCTGTTAACTGGTTAAATAACCTCCCTGTTACCAACCCACTTGGCAGGTCCCATTTCTCAGTTTGACCCCTTTCTTTGCTGGACTCCCTGTCCAGACTTGTTAGCCCATTTGGACTGGATCAGCATTTGTCAGGAGGCAGCAACTTTGCACAGTCCTATCTATATATGTGATATATATATATATATATATATATATATATATATATACACACACACACACATACACGTATGTACTTTTTATTCACTTTTCCTCTTCTCTCTTGAAGAGTGTCTTTGGGAACAGACTAACAACTGAAGTCACAACTAATGTACAATAAACCAAAATAAACCAAATTTTTCAGTAAAGTCTCCAACATTTTTTCTACAATTTCTGCAATATTTATACACCCACCATTTTGTCACTATTCTGATGATATTTTAACTTCCTGATGCTATCAACTTCCCACATTTTGTAAATTCTTCTCTATCATATATGTCCAGGAAAACTTTCTCTTGGGAATAGCAGTTTATAAATAACTGGGAGACAGAGAGACATATCTCCGAAGATAAAACAAACCAGTAGGGAGTAACAATTTTGGATTTTGGTCTACCAAGATTCAATGACAAGCCAAAGCAGTATGAATTAAAGGTGACTGGTTTGATAAGCGTTTGCTAAGACAAAGTTCATTAGACTGTAAATTTTAAAAAGTGAATTGTCTGTGAAGGCAGTGGGAGTAAGAAGAGGGAAGGAAAAGCCTGCTGCCAACAGAAATAATAAATGCTTTACAATATATTGCTTCCTTGCTTCATCTCTAATGAAAAAGTCTGTGACTTACCGAAAAGTGTTTTAAGAGAACACAGCCACAGGACAGAAAAAGGGAAGAACAATATATAGTAAACATAAGACAGCTGGGTTCAGACTAGTGCTACCTGGCTCAAAGAAATCAAGAAAAAATGGTAAAAAACAGTTAATCCTGTTTTGCTGAGAAAAATCCAGGTAAACAATCAAATACTCTACTTTGACTAGTAGATTAGTCTAACTAATAGCAGGGGATATACAGGGACAATACAAAAGTTTTCAGTAATAATTTTGTCAGTATCCCACATTCAAATCTCCTAAGAAATTTAAGGGAACATACTGCAGATATGATGGCTAGATAGTATATAGTAGGTAGGCATAAAATCTGTCATACCAAAATTGGTTAAAAAGAAAAAAAAATGAATAACACTGACTTGGTCAGAGTTATAAATACAATGACAGAAATGAGCATTATTTTAAGTTGAGAGTATGGGCCTGAAAGTATGTACGTAACCACACTGCATTTGTTACAGATGCATAGGAAGCTCTATGTGTGGAATTCAAATACTATACGGAAATAACTAGCCAGATTAGATATATACAACAAAACAAGGGAATTAATAACGTAAGTAGTGGTCAGCAGTGTGACTATACTGCAAAGAGAAGAACTACAATTCTTGCTCCGAAATGCAGTAACAGCACTTGCACGTATGAGTCGTAAGCTGTCCGTGCTTGCTTCTGCTGCAAGCAGTTACTGTATCAGTGTTATTCATGTTTATCATATAAAAGAAGTTGTGGAAAAATATGGAGAAGGGGAAAGCAGAACTGAGGCTGTGGACCCTGGAGCCCCCGCACGCCCCTCGCCGCCGCCGGTGCTCGCTCCCCGCTCCCTGCGGGCGCCGAGCAGCAGCACGGCCCTGCCGCCGCTCTGCCCCGCACAGACCGCCCGCCGCGCGTTACGCTCAGCGGAGCTACCGCAGACACGCAGCTCATTCCTTTCCAAGGCTGCTAGCCTCTGTTAGTTTGCTGCACTATAACAAAACCAGCTTTAGTAGCAGTAAAACTGACTTGTATTACTTCATCTGAATTTATGTACTAAAGGGTAATACATTCAAGAACTGTGCAACAGAAAGCAGAACCCACTCAATATTCTGAAAACTTCAGTGCTCAGGCAAAGCTGGGCACTAATTGCACTAGATCTAATTGCACTAGATCTAATGGCACTCTTCCTCCCCACCAAAAAAAAAAAAAAAAAGGAACGAAATTGGACTCTGCTGCTGTAGACCAATGTAGTAAATGTTCCTGCAGACAAGCAACACAGGTAGTGTTTCCCTTTGTACAGCTACATCTTGATAGTTGAAAAAAATAAATTTACTATTTTGGTAGTAACTGGCCATTGAAATATAAAACATAAACCAAAAGGCATTTGATTTCTTTCACAAAAGCTATGGGATAATGTCACTACTTGGATATACCTCACCTTTGGCAAAAATTATGATGGGCCAGGAAAGCAGCTTTAATGCTTTTCAAAGCCTTATTTCCAAGGATTCATTATAAAGCTATGACAAAAATAAAGGAGGGAGACTGCTCAAGTCCTACTGAAACTTGGTATTCTTGTTTTACGACTGAATTTTCAGTGCAAAGACTTCCCACAGCTTCCCAACAGCCCAACCTAACTATGCCAGTATTAATGTACCTCAGTGGAGAGGAAGAAAGGAGGGGGAAGGGGACAACCTAATTTCTATTCTGGGTTAGCACCGTGCTAACGCAGCCCCGTGAATACACAGCAACACTGTGCTCTACTTCTTCATTGCAGTCAGAAAGGTTCCAGCAGCCATAAGATGCACTGACCTAAATAAAGGGCTTACACGCCGTACGTAGCTGCTGTCGTTTTGCAGTCGCTAACCCTGTTACCCCTTCAGGTTCTGACTCCTGCTTCATGGGAGATGCGCAGATGCCTTCGTGTTCCTTGGCTGTGTGAGCTGCCCAAGTGCTGCAAGGAGCGCAGCCTCCTACTGCATCCGCCTGTTAAAAAGCAATGTGATAATTTTAAAGAAAAAAATAGCCTTGTAGATGTACATAAATATTTATTATCAGTTTAACTTCATTTTCCTAGAAGTCCTTAAACAGTTTTGCTTTTTGCCAAAAAAGTGTTGAGTCTCTGACAGAGTTGCTAAGATCGCAGCTTCCTTGCACTGGAAATGCACAGCTTACACTCAGATTCCAAAACAGGCTGTTCAGGAACAAACACGTTCAACTTTAGTGCATACAGAGCTGTTCAGAGATTGGTAAAAAGACCTCCCTTCCCTCTCCCAAGTTAAGAAACTGTTACAAAGACATTTCTTTACCAAAAAGTGCATATAAAAATGCTGAAAAATTGCTGCTTGAAAAAACTGAATTCAGAATTTACTGTACATATTGTAACAATTTATTATATAAGCTGCTTCTACATGCAGGCAGATCTTACATTTGGTGTAAAACATTTATACACATTCTTTACAATTTGTACATATTTAAATGGCTGTATCAAACAACACTGCACTATGGAATTTTGAAAGCAAACTAAAATTGAGAGGAGGAAAGAAAGAGAAAAGGCTTATAAAATGTGAACAAAACCCGTGACACTGAAAAGCATCTAGACTTAGGCTTAGTCTTGTTTTGGTTTCAGGTTATTCAGGCAGACCCAGATTTTTTTTCTGGGACACAAATAACACCAATGCAAAATAGAATAAGGCAACTATTCAGCCAGGCTGTACCCGTTATATAGAATGGCTTGTGGGTAAAATGCCTTTTTTGTTTGTTTGCTAAGATGTTTATGTTCTAGATCTATTTTAGTAAAACCAGTATTTTGCCTTTCCTGCTTGCTTATGGCATCAAGTGAATTACTATAGCTGGTACCCACTTTGAACAGTTGTTTCATTTTTTTGTTTTTTAATTTTTAAGCCTAGGCTTCAAATGGCATTACAGTAAGAAGAAAGATGACACTAGGCCACTCATTAAAATGTGGTAATCAAAGTACAGAGGTTGTGTGATAACCACTGATATTATTCCATATCTTTGTCACCTTTCAGTTTGCATTAGAAGCTAACAGAATGTAAACCCAAGCCAATAGCATACCACATGGCTACGTGAAGACCTGAGCGTAACTGGAATTCCGGTACTTTAACCAGTTTGGGTTAGATGTGACTTAGTGTCCCCTTTGCTGAAAAACTCAAAACTCCTGAAGACATAAAAGGGAAGCTGGCCTTGTAGAGCACTGGTGCCTTATGGCATAATGTCTTAAGGGGATCAAAATGCTGGTAGGGAAAACTCATCTTTCACACCTTCCTGAATGGCTCTTTCCTTGTTTGTACTTTGTCTTTTGCACAGTGCATAGCGAGGAAGAAAGAGAGCCTGACATGAGCTCTGCAGCTTTGTGCCACAAGAACACAAGATTGTAGTTATGAAGAAAAGCAAGGGAAAAGTGTTCACCAGAAGTCATAATGCAAATAGTATGCCATGGCTGCACATGGAAAGCAAAACTTCTGCACAATGAGAATTAATACAAAGCCACTTTTTCAAGCTTGTTTGCTTTCCCACTTAAAAGAAAAAAAAAAAACATTAATTCTGATGAAGAATATTTGGAAGAACATCTGAGAGATGTAAATCAACAGGTAGACCATGGCAACACATTAATTTGATGATTTGGATCCCGACAACTGGCAGCATTATTTAGGTGCTTTTATTAAATAATGACACAAAGGGAAGAACATTCAGGATAAAAAGAACCTAAATATGTGATGGATTTAGGCTGATAAAGTAAACATTATAAATCATTTCTTTTTTTTTGCAACTGATTTTTTTTTTTTGGTTCATTTTTGGCTGGCAAAGGCTAACAAGTTTGTATTGGCATTGCCCCCAAATCAGAAAAGCACTTCGGAGTTGTTCTTCACTGCTGGCTGCTCCTTAGCCTCTACATGACGGGAAAGCGGCTGAGTGCCTGCCTCAGCTTCTGTGCAATCTGAAATGAGGAAACACAACATGTTAATTACATGAAGCATACACAGGTAACATCTCAGGCTGAAGGATTAAAAGAACATTCCCTCATCTCCAGGAAACTGGAAGAGCGCGTCACCGATACACAGGAATTTGACAGCACTGTGCGCTCAGGTGCTCTACTAACAGAGCAGATGCAACACGGTACCTAGGCGCAGGCAGTACTGTCAGTGCACCTCAACCCTCACCTGCTGGCACTTTCTTCACAGATTCAAACGGATTTTGAAAACTGTCAGCACTGACACCAAAAGTATTGTTTAGGCAGCAGTAAGGCAAGGCCTTGGCAGACAACTCTCTGCTGAGGAGAAACATCTGCTCATCAACAGCTTTGACTGGCAATGACTGAAAAATGGTCCAAAGTCTTTGAAATGGTTCCTTATGCTAGTGTCCCTCAAGCTGCAATTCACCATCACAGTGAAGACTGCTTCGATTCCATATGTTTTACTACAGATATGCTAGGCCACAATCCCTGAAAGACCCAGGCATGAAAACAACTGAAGTAGCAGATCATTTTTTTTTCCCTCCAAATCTCATCCAAGGTGTAAACTACAACCTTCTTCATGTCATTTGACTAACACTATTCAGATAACCCATTCTAGCAGAGCAATGGAACAAAAGCACGACGGAAAAAGTCTGGACCAGGGATTACTTGATCCAGGAGCAGAAGCACTGTTCCTACACAGAGAGCCTGTATGGATTTTCTGGGGCTTGTTCTACATGCTGGGACACCAGAAATAGACATTCTTTCTAATGTAGCTTCATGTACAACACAGGTACCCAAGAAAGGATCCATCTTGAGTCAAGTAGGCATTTTCTTCTGCAATATTTAAAAGCAGATAAAAATATAATCTCTGTCCCTTTTGGTGCCACATGCTCATTCCTATTAACAGTGTTTTACTCCCCTCTTTTAGAATGTAGAGGGACAAAGAAAAAACAAGAAAAGTAAGTTGTTCAAAAGATGTTCAACATACAGCTTTCATAACCCTGTTCTCTATTGGTTGAACTTTTTAAATCATGAATTCAGACCAAATGGAAAAAGTACATAATGGTATATTTTATGGGGTTATCTAATGCCAGTTATGTTGCTAGAAAATCTTTAAAGTCACTAGGATGGTGTGGAGGCAGATTTTACAATAGAAGACGGGGACTTGCACTAATGTTCCTTTGACACACCTCATGTGAGAGTGCAGATCTGATCTCTGCACTGAAGGGAAATGCCAGACTGACCCGAGGAGACTGGCGAGGTTTTGACTGAGAGAGGAAGAGAACTGGAACAGACTGGGCACGAGATTTGAAGAAGGTGACAGAAATGTGTGCCTAACCTCATCAGGTGAAACAGAGAGAAAATGAGCATGTGGCAGTCTCATCCGCTAAAGACACATCTGAAGCTTCTTGTCACCTTCTACTGCTCTGAAGGACAACCTAGTTGCTTATCACTCCTTTAAATGATAGAAGCAGGTTTCAGCACTGTCAAATCCATGTGTTTTCACAAGATACCACAGTAAGGGACTTGTTCCCAGGTTTCATTTCAGGAAAAACATGGGGTGGCATACATAAGAAACTATTAAATGATAACTAGAGTGGTAGGTCAGGTTCTCAGAATAAACAAGTTACCTAAACCCCGCAAACACACTTTTCCCTTACATGTATCTATGAGGCTTTAAATCACAGGTGTTTCCTTTTGCTCTCCCATTCAGTGGAGTGGAAGCATCCATCAGTGCTATAGGTCTTATTCTGTACTATTCAGACTCATTTCTGAAAAATAGATTAACTGTATGTGTACAACGCTAAAACAAGCTCTTTTCAACTTTTAGTTGTTGCATCAAAAAATATTAAGCTTTCAATTAGCAATAGTATTTCTCAAACCTGTTTTTAGGTCTAATATGACACAAAAGAGTACCTACAGAAAAATGCTATTTCAACTCCTTTGTTGCCAGGAAGGATGGAGTTGTTTTTCTTTTTAAAGTGCACAATTTCCCTTCAAATATCTGTTCTCAAGGACAGGCTCATGCAAAATAATGAGTAGGTGCAGACAGCCTTCCACATACAATGAATGCAGCAGTGCAGCATGTGCCAAGGAAGTGGCACTGAAATATTACGGCTTACCGTTTCATAGAACTGTGCCTGCTGCTCCAGATACAGGCGAATGACACTGTTGTAGTCATAAATCCGGTTACTGTGGAAGTGATTCATCTCAGCTGTAATCAGACCCAGAAGGCAAATTATTTTTAAGAAGTGTTTGTAATTCAGAACAGTTTCACTCAGTTCAGGTTAGTTACTGTGTAAATAAGCTCAGTGCTCAGCCCTATCAATATAGTTACTATTTTCACATTTGCACAACCCATTTTCTTCACAGCACTCATGTTAGGATGGAGCTGTTCGCAAAACCAGCAGGGTGTCCTTTACTCACTGACCAAATGTGGACACTTCTTGGATAAAGCCAAGTGCGTGATACAGTACTCAAGAGTACAAAGATTTGAACAAAGAAAACAACCATGATTTTGCCCTATTGGAGTAGCAACATATTTCTCAAGTTTTTCAAAGAAAATTTAGCCAAGGCAGTCAGATTTGGTAGGTGTTAAGTTGCAAGGCACAACTATTAGTAATTAGCTCAATGGCAGCACATCCAGCAGCATGTCCCATTCTTGACTGAGGCGTTTTCAGTAAGAACTTAATGAACAGCTTTACTGAGTCTATGAAATTTTGCATCACTTATGTATATGCACCTTCCAATAGAACTGACCCAGACTACTGACCTTGCCAAGTCACTAAACAAGCCAGTTTGACTTATGGCTGAAATAAAGAATTAAGCTTTTTTTTATTCCCTTTGATATACCCACAGAGTTTTATCTCTAACCACTCTAACCACTTAACTCTAACCACTAAATCTGCTAAAACCCTCCCAAAAAACAACAACAAAAAAACTCTCAGAAAAGAGTGATCCCGCTGAAGTCTGAAAGGAAACACTTTGCATCCTGCAGGACAAACCCTGGCTCCTTACTTCCCCAGTTCTTCATGTCCACTGCACTGCATTTTGTCCTTGCAGTATTTCCAACAAAGATGAAAAATTTGAAACATCCAGTAAATAAAAGTCTTATCCACAAGACTATTAACCTCAGCTGGATCGTGTCTTAGCCATGAGTCAGTAAAGTATTTGTGCAAGTGCTGACCTGCTTCCTGCATCTGGGCCCAAGCTCTTTGTTTGAGACACAATGGCATTTGAAAATGAAAAAATCAGTTGTCTGAGGTTGTTCTTTTTCTTTTATAAATTGTGTTTCCAAAATAAAGAATATGAGATCTGAGAACAATAATGGGTAAAACAGCTATAATTTTAGAGGAACAAACAAAGGTGGTGGTGGTGGTGGGGGAAACACTAGCTCTCACTACTGCTCCTGGTAGAACGAAGTTTATTACCTAAGAATTGTCTTTCAGAAGCCTGCAGTATTGTCAACTAGCCTGTTTTACCTTGTAGTGCATAGGCCATGGTGCTCACACGTTTCACCATGTTCTGTTTGTCTTGTGGCGTTATTTTACTGGTCGCAACTAACTTGTCGCTTTCCTTCACTTTTTCTATTGCTCCCTGTAGAAATCAAAATACAAAACATTAAAAAAGCATTCAACTTAAAGAATTTACTATCTTCAGGGCTTGCACACTATACATACACAGCAGCCGATTCTGCCTTCTGGCATTTGCACCTGAAGTTTGGTAAGAGTGCAAACAGCTTGCAAGAAGTGACTTAAAAACAAGACACGAGCTCAGTCAGAAACTAAGTTTGCTAAAGAGGGTAATATACAGGGATATTTATAAGAAGTACAAAAGGGCCAGTTTTCAAAATATAATTGGCTCTAAAATAATAGACATCCAAAAGCCTCAAACTACCAGATACCCATAGAATCCTACTTGTGCATTCTACAGCTTGCGGACAAAACACTTTTCCCAAAAGGCCCCATTCACTGTGATATCTGTGACGCAAGGCTTCTCCCAGATCAAAAATTAAAAACAAAACAAACAACAATAATAAAATAAAACTCCACCCCTCTTCACAATATATTTGTAGTGCACTTCCCTTCTTGTTACATGCAAGACTCAAGAAAAACTACATGTCTGTCTGTACACGTTGATGCTTCAGGCATTAAAAACATTTCTACTGCATTTTATTTACAGTATTTTTTTTTTTTCAAATATTCTGTGGGGTGGGCATCTTAAATATCCAGAAGAATTTAGTTTCTGGAATAGCCATGCACCAGAAACGTTTTTATAGCTCTTTGCTACTCCTGCAGCAATCAAGAGCATTCATTTTATATTTAACACTTCAAGTGGTTGAAAACCACTTGTGTTCTTGTTTAATAGTTCAAATTTTAGCTTCTGAAGCAAGTAATAGCTGTCACATAAACATGTGGACAACTCTATGAGAAAAAGAGAAAAACAGAATACACAAAACTACAAATAATGGTTATGCTATCATGTTACAGAGCACTCTTTTTGGGCTCAGTTAGTCTTATTGCTCTGTTTTTAAACATTAAAGAAACAAATGGTCAGTGCATGGCTGGATAGCACATACTGGTAAGTCAGCTACCGAAACGCAGCCTCTTTTCCTGATGATATGCTTTAGTGCCCATATAAAATTCATCAATATTATAAATTGATACTACTGCTATTCACCATTTAGGGACGTGAAGTTACCTCAAAGAAAACTCTGAGGAGTCTAGTGCCCTGTTACAGCAGCAAATCATGTTATTCTCAAGTCTAAGATGAATTCTTTCCCTCCCTTGTATTTATTAAAAAGAATAAACAAAAAAATAAACAAAATCTTCATGGAAGCTTTGCATGCTACTGGCAGCAGGGGCCAGGCTTCTGTGAAAATGCAGTGTAACATCCAAAGCTTCTGTTCTGTGATCTATAGGTCTTGCTACTGCCTTCCTGACTGAGGAAGGCCTCCTCCCACACATACTTACCTTATGAGCTCCTATGATGTCAGGGAAGCAACCAAGAAATCCCTTATATTCATGATTTGTTTCCATCAGAAAGTGAAGATCTTTCTTTGGCTAATAAACAAAAATGTAGCGTTACTAAAAAATTCTGTGGCATATTAGTATCACAGACACAGAAAAAAGGCAGAGAAGAGAGAAGAAAGAGAAAAAAACATCCAACCAAAAACTCAACTGCTTGTCGAAGTTTTCTGTATTTAAACAGGTGTTCACTTGTTTAAGATAAAGGGAAGAGTTAAAGGATTCTGAAAACGGCATCAAGATGAAGCATTAAGCCTGGCTGCACTCATAGAGGAAAAATCTTGCTATTATTTGTAACGTACAAGGGTAGGTAAGTACAGACCCTTTACAAAGTTAAAAGCTCTCTGGAGCAAGACGTTGAGCACCAGTGAGCACCAGCCTTGGATCTATTTTACTCAGTATTGGCTATGAAGGAGGGGGTTTGTCTCTGATTTCCACTGAAGGAGAGCTCCTAGCTACAGTAATGGCACTATTAGGCTACAGTCTCATTGCACATAGAGAGGTGCCTGAGCACAGATGCATCTCCTTACTTGCCAATTTGGAAAGTCATCTTAAGAATAATTTCCAGACTCAACCTTGAAATCAAAATGCTCCGCGTTTTGGAGACTTTAAACTTCAGGCTGTAAACACAAGTTTATGAGTTGACAAGACATATTCTTAAAGCTAGATTACAAAAACTGAAGTTACTGAAGCAGACAACTGCACTTCAGTGTGTAATGAAGAGCTGCAAGACCAGGATTCTGTGGACATTTGAAGAAAGCAGGGAGAAGAGGGAAATCCTCTCCTTGATCATATCTCACTGTTGCATCTGTAATGAAGATGGCCCACTGACATCAGAAAACAAAGCCATTTAAAGAAGAAATAGCTTTTTAGTATTTTAGAAACCAGAAAATATGTCTTCATATCCAAGAGAAACACTTCCCCATTTTTCTATCACTTCCCACTAACTGATGTGTAGTAGAAAAGGGAGGTTGAAGGTACATTTAAAATATTAATAGTAATTTCACTGGAATCACCTGCAGCTCTAGTATTTATTATATTTTAATAGGAAAGGAAAAAAGGGAAAGTCAGAAGTAAGGTAAACAGGAGATAAGTTTGCACACGTTGTGCAAGTTGATACATTACAAGATTTCTACCTGATCTGCTACAAGACTGGCAATTTCCTCATAGGTTTTTCCTGCTTCTGTTATTGCTTCATTGAGATCAGATTCTCCTAAAAATAAACGAGTGCTCAAATTAAAAGAAATCACAGACAAGTCATGATTCAACCCAAACTGAAAAACAAAACAAAACAACAAAAGAAAAACAACCAAAAAACCAAACTTATTTTACAATAATAAAACCCTGTGCATCATTTTATGTCCCAAAACAATAAAGACTTTGGAAAAGTGTTGTTATAGCATTAAAAAAAAAACCCAAAACTTCACACCTTGTAGAAAAGCTGGAGGAGCCATTTAATCACTGCTCCACTGTAGTACTAGCACTTTTTGCTTCCACATTTAATTAACATATGTACTTTAGTTATTCCCACACGCAGGAAAACAGGAAGCCTACCAGAATTGGGAGGGGAAGGAGGAGAATGAAGGGGACACTAGAGGACACCCCACTAGAGGACATACTAAAACAGCTGCTGAGAGCACCTGCCATCCCCGTCCCTAAGTGACGTCCACCCCTAATGAGCAGTAAATCCTCCAGTGTGCCCTGCGCAGCAGTGATGCTAACCCCAAGCATCCCAACAGTCCTAGACCACATTTACCAAAAGGCCAGAGGGAGAGAAACAGGCCCAACTTTTTTCTTGTCAACAAGATCTCTGTCACTTCAGAAAACTCTTAAACTGTATTTTCAGAGTTTATCTGAGAGACCATTTCTAGTCTTCATCATTATGCAAAATGGAATAAGAGTCCCCAAAAACTACAGCTAGAAGCACAAACATCACCACAAATCCCAATTAGACAACATCACAAGAGCTATTATTAGCAGGACATGGCTACACAGAGCAAAGATGAAAACAAGTCTTACATTCTTGTTTTTTCATGACACTTCACCTTCTAAAAACACCAGTTTCTTTCCATCCTTGATAGCTTTTCCAAAGAATGCATTCAACAGTAGGGAAAGCAAGTTGAGGTAGAAAAGGGGGAAGGTATAACTTGCAGATTTTGAATGTTAGTTGAAGGATTTTTTTTTTTTCATCCTTTCAAACAGGTGTTGATATTAGTTAGCAGTTACAATATTTTACAAACTTTTTTATTCTATGGTCACATTGATCAGGAACTCAATTTCCAATTACCAGCCTATTAATCATTAATTTGAATAATAAATTGGTTTCTTTTACCACCACATAAAAATTGATCTGTGTTAGAGATTTACTAGACAGGTCAGGCTGAAATGAAAGGCTTCTAAAGAATACAGAAAGATGGCTGAATAAGCAAGTGTATCGATCAGCTCTTACTTTCCATTAGACTGATTTCAAAGCCGAAAGCTCTGAGGAAGAGCTACCGAACCTGAGTGCTAGTGAGTTCTGCAACAAAAACACTGCTAAAGAAATGGCTCTTTTCCTCCTATTTCTGCCTAAAAGCCTACCCATCTGGCTAAAATAATAAGAAGTTTTAATATGAAGTCTTACTGACTGTGTGAGTTTAAGATGTACATAATTCAGAAGGGATCTTGCTACTGCAAGAAGCTTCAGGAAGAACAATTATATTATTTCAGATGCTTTAAACACTTTGGTTCCTGCAAGTCTGCTCAGGAGTAACCTCGAGTTTAAACAAATTGCTTCTTAGATAACTTCTTAGATTTTGCAACAAAACATTGTATGGCTTCAGCTAGATTCTCAATTAGATTTTCAATCTAATTCATTTAGATTAGACAAACCATGTTGGTCTAGGTGCTGCTGCTCATTTTATAACACCATATAAACAAAAATTACTTTTCCTATCTGAGCAAAAGAGGGAGAAAATGTTTATATTTGAGCAGAAAGAAAAATCTTCCTGTCCCTGCAGAATTCATCCAAGGGACTTTCACAGACTGCAGCTGCAAAAAAAATCCAGACAAGTCCTTCCAACCTGGTTCTCCCTCATTTGGGGGACAGCAGAGTCCCCGAACAAAGCCAGTTTGTAGAAGGCACCAGGTGTGTTCAGAGTCTCTACCACTAGCAGAACATTCACATTCCTAGCAAAGCTCAGTCGGAGCTTTGCTGGTTTGACAGGGCCACATCTCCAGCAGCCTCAGCTTTGGGAGACCTGGGCAAGATGCTCACTTGGCACTGGGCTCCTTAACGCAAGTGAAGAGGGCTGAGCTGGGCACAGGGTCCCAGCGCAAGCGCATACCGGGATGTCAAGGCCTTCTCTCATCAACAGAAAAACAGAAAGCACCACATGCTGCTGACATATTTACAGCAAAGCAAGGGCACAACCCATTACTTATATCCTCAAAAGCATCACAGCAGCCTTAAAAACCCTGATTAAAGACACTCCTCAAAAGACCGGTTAAAACTACCAATAACCTTCTGCAGCTGTTTTAACTCAACAGCGCGTAGACAGTCTGCAGGGAAAATATGTCATGGGCAGATGAAGGAAGATGTGAAAGTATGAGGATTCTTTTGGAGTTGTTCAGCAGGGCTTCCTAGTAGTTTAACCACTGCTATTCAACTAGTTATCACCTGAGGGCACATGTCAGGCACCCTGAGCCCCCTCAGGACTGCAGACTTTTTTTTTGCCAAAAAGGTTTTATTTGGGGGCAGTGAGGGGGACGTGGGTTTTCTTCTTTGTTTTTTTTTCTCCAAAGCAGATTTTAACAAAATGCAGGAGTGTGGAAAAGATGAAGTCTGATGTAGTACAGGTTTCTTGCAGCAAGCAATTCTTTTCTGGGGAAAAGTGCAACTCAGAATGGCCACGCATCGCACACGAGCACCATGGAAGGCAAGGTCTGTCTGTTGTTAACTGACAGGATAGTGAAACTCATATGTAACTACTTAAGAAAATTCCTAAAGGGTGATGCAGAATTTGGAGATCTCACTGTGGTTGAATGGCATACCATAGAAATGACTTTCTTAATACAGAAGAAAGACTTGCCCAGATTTGGCACCGCAAGAGGAAAGTTATGATATTTAAGGCTGTGCTAGCCCCAGTGTATCATACTTTGCAGTAAGATACGTAAGGGGCATCAGGCTGTAAGACCATTTCCAGCTGTATTCTGGAACTGCCCAATAATATGTTTTCGGACATGGATCTTATTTTCAGAGCCGATGTTCTTTAAATGAATCACTGAATCACAGAATGGTTGAGGTTGGAAAGCGACCTCCAGACATCATCTAGTCCAGCCCCCCTGCCCAAGCAGGGACACCCAGAGCACGGGGCACAGGGTGGCGGCCAGGCGGGTTTGGAAGATCTCCAGAGAAGGAGCCTCCACAGCCTCTCTGGGCAGCCTGTGCCAGGGCTCGGGCACCCTCACAGGAAAGGAGTTCTTCCTCACAAGGAGGTGGAACTGCCTGTGTTTCAACTTGTACCCACTACCCCTTGTCCTGTCACTGGCCACCGCTGAGAAGAGTTTGGCCCCATCCTCTCTACATTCACCCCTAAGGTACTTGTACATATTGATCAGATCTCCTCTCAGTCTTCTCTTCTCTAGGCTAAACAGGCCCAGCTCGCTCAATCTTTCCTCACAAGATAGATGCTCCAGTCCCTTAATCATCGTTGTTGCTCTACGCTGGACCCCCTCTAGAAGCTCCACATCCCTTTCATCCTGGAGAGCCCAGAACTGCACCCAGTCCTCCAGGTGCGGCCGCACCAGAGCGGAGCAGAGGGGCAGGATCCCCTCCCTCGCCCTGCTGGCAACGCTCCTCCTGATGCAGCCCAGGACCCCATTGGCCTTGTTGGCCACGAGGGCACATGGCTGCCTCATGGGTAACTTGTTGTCAACGGGGACTCCCAAATCCCTCTCCGCGGAGCTGTTTTCCAGCAGGTCAGCCCCTAATCTGTCCTGGTGTCTGGGGTTATTCCTCCCCAGGTGCAGGACCCTGCACTTGTCCTTGTTGAACCTCAGGAGGTTCCTCTCTGCCCAACTCTCCAACCTGTCTAGGTCCCTCTGAAAGGCAGCGCAGCCCTCTGGAGTGTTGGCCACTCCACCCAGTTTGGTATACATCTGCAAATGGACGCCACAAATGGATCAGACAATACATAGGCCCACAACCAAGCTAAAAGAAAACCTTTGAATGCATCATTAATAGCTTTAAATATACTCTTGCTTCTGCAAAAAAAAAGTAGGGACAGACTCCTTACGTGCATTGAGAGTGACAACTAATTGATAGGGCTCATTACATAGTGCAAGAGAATTAGCACGATTAGCTCAGTTAAGTGCTTCTTAGCTGATGTAGCTTGACTTTTTAGGCTGGAAATTAAGACAGAAGGCAGTAGACATTCACTACAGAGATATTCACTAGGGAAAGAAGGCAGCATTAATAAATAATAATAATAATAATTATTATTATAATTATAATAATTAAGACGGACTGGTTTTAGGTGGCATTCAGCAATTCCTGCATTAGCAGGAACCTTGCTAATACTTCTCCAGTCAGTGGAATAGATCCAGAACCTTCTTTAAACTGAGAATAGCAAAGCTGCATCCTACTGGTTTACATCCAGATTTTACATCTTGCACAGAACCTGTTCAATTCAGAGTCCACTATTTGAAACAACCAAGGGAAACTTCACATGAGCAGCTGGAGAACAGACTGAGGGCAACAGTGATTAAGACCTTTAAAGCAAGACAAACTTCACTTGTTCTGTCTTCTGGGAACTGAGCTTTAAACAACTTAAAGAAACTCCATATATTCTTAATTCTGAGCAAAATACACTTTTCTATCAGTGAAACTAAAAAGAGCAAAATAAATGGCATCAGGAAAGAGGCTATCAGTGGGAAAGATGACGTTATCCTCAGTAGTACATTGGGGTGCAAGCAGGTACAACAGCAACACCCCTGCCTTGCTCTCAAGTATCCTGGGATCTGTTTGTCATACTGTCCAAAGATGCTGGAAGTTAAAGTGAAGCTCTCCTTATAAAAGACTGAACTGCCAATTTGCATCCTGGTTTTAAGCCATACTGTTTTCCCTTTACCCTAGCAAAGAATGTGTGTTTTAGTTCAAATAATTTTCAGTCCTTTCCCAAGAACAATTTCTGCAGATTTTATTTGGCTAGGGTTTATAGTTCTCTATCCCATGATAACAATAAATAACTATGCAATGCCTTTATTCATCTCCCACACCAAAAAAGTAAAGTTTAGGAAAAATACTGCACTCTAGTTTTAATACAGGGCAGGAGAGGGAAAACAAATTACAGGGAGTATACCTATTTCCAAGCAGCAAAGATCCTGAAATTCAAAACTGGGTCCATTTTAATACAAGCCTCACAAAAATAAAAGTACAAAGTAAGGGATCGATCAGTAGTTAGTAAAGTAAGTTCTAGTCAGCTAAATAGCCTAAGACAGAAAGGCTTCAGGAAATCTCTATGCTGTAACAATTAAGGTTTTGAGACAGAGCAATGTAGGTCTTGAGGGGAAATATATGGCTTAATGATTCTGGAGAAAAGGGACCTGATAGAAGATGCTTTCCAATTACTTGGAAAATATATTAGCAGGATTTAGCATATAATGCAGGGTAAGTTCGGCTTAAACACTATGTTTTAGGAGAACAGAGAAGTCTACAAAGAAAAATGGCAATCGATTCCCTTCCCTTCCCTCAGAGCTTTCACACCTAGCATCGTAAGCTCCAGTCTTTTAGGACTGTTGAAGGAGAAGAAAAGGTGATGGCCAAAAATAGGCTACAGCAGCCAACCCTCCATCTGCAATACTGGCACACAGGAGTCTTTAGTATGTTTTCCCTCCTCACGTGGAGTTACTGTTTCATGAAATAAGTCACACAACAGTTTTGGGTGGTAGATATTTTCAAGGCTGCATTTTTCTTCCCTGCCTCTTTGATGCTACACAGAAATACAGGTCATAAGAAGATGCTGTAGCATATTTTGTTAGTCAGGCCAGTGACCAGATTATAAATTAATGAGATCAAACCAAACACCTACTCCCCTCCCCAAGCCACACACAACTGTACAGTAAATGTAAATAAGATTGCAGAACAGAAAACAAATAAACAAACAAAAAGCCCCCACTCCGTAATACACATGGGAAAACTAGGCTTTAATATTTTATCAGAAACAGACTGACACAGGAAAGACTTCAAAATTCAAAGAGCAAAGCATAAAGGTATCTGGCAAAAAAATATAGCATCATCAAATTACAAAAATTTTTTTGTTAAGGAAAGAGCAAATGAAAATAAAGAAATACCTTGGTATCCACTAGTGCTGAAGACCAGTGCCAGGCTCTGCAATGCTTTTCCTATCTTCTGGTATTCCTTGGGTAGTGCTGCAAGCAGGAAAGGGATGGGAAAAGAAGGAAACAAAAGCACAAAAACAGAAGAGTAAATGTGACTAAACCTCCACCATTTCCGGAACTTGACAGAAACAGATGTTCAAAAATAAAAAAGTAAAAATAAAAACAAAATTAAGAAAGCCCCACACCTAGGTTATTTTCTTCCTCTCTAGTGAGACAGTCACATTCTCACCGCCTCCCCTATAGCAGTTCCCTAACTGGATAGAGCAATTGCAATCTGGCTTCTCAAAAGCCACAGCTGGGGAGACTGGGGTTGACTGCTACAGAAGTCTCACTGTGCACCCAGCTTACAGTCCCCCTGCACACATAGCAAGTTTTTTTTATCTCCCCCTCTCTGAGCAACCTATATCTTCCCCCCGCCGAAAATAAAAGAAATGCTGAAATGATGTGGAGAAGAGATCTCATTAACATTTTAAAGAGGGGATTATTGTACAGGCCTAAAATACCTAACCGCTCCTCAAATCATGGATTTTAAAGAAAAGAGAAAACAAGATTTTCTGGGAATAAAAATTCACGAAGTATCTGGATTATAAATAGACTCTAACAATTGATCTTACTAAAAGTATATGTATAAATTGCTTCCTTACAACAAGATCAAAAAGATGTGGTTTACGGGTAGGTATTCAACTATTAACTATCCTAATATCCTCACCCCAAAGGCCTAAAAAACAATCTGAAAAGTGAAAATACCTTTTATAACCTATTCTCACTGGTATGAGAAAAACAAATAAACAAACAAACAAAAAAAAACAGAACAGCTTTTTTTTTGAAGTGTCTGTATTCAGAAGGTTCTGTGTTTGGGCGTAAGCGTACTCTTCAACTCTTCAGTTCCTCTGGCATGACAAGCCAGATGTTTACAGATGCACCCTCATGTGGTACTGGGGAATCCCATGTCAGTTCTTTGATCTTGTTGGATCTAATTCTTGCCTAGAAGTTAGTTTCTTTTTTTCTGACAACAGCTATTTTTTTTTTTAAGTAATAGGTACATTTTAGAATACTAAAGTTCTGTTACAAGCATCCCCAGGAGGAACTCCTAGGAAAAATCATAGAAT
>VZSV01000246.1:432461-469215 GCA_013398735.1 Nothocercus julius | reverse complement strand
GCCCCATCCTCCTCACTGCCTCCCTTGAGGTCCTGATAGACACTGATCAGGTCTCCTCTCAGCCTTCTCCTCTCCAGGCTGAACAGGCCCAGCTCTCTCAGCCTTTCCTCATAGGGCAGATGCTCCAGGCCCCTGATCATCCTCGTAGCCCTAAAATATCTGTTTTTTATTTGCACTTAAGAAGTTTTGATTGTCAGTCATTTTAAATATTACTGAATAGAATTAACATATTTTTGGCACTTCCTGTGTGGTATCAATTTCTCACTAGGAGTTGGAACTTGTGCTGATGGGAGAGTAAAATACGTCAACACACACACACACACACACACACACACACACACATATCTATATATGTATATATACCTGACATGTCCAGGTTTACCTGCTTCCTTTTCTACTCTGTATAAGCACATGGAAGGTTCAAACAATTTGCCAGCATGATCACATCTGATTCGTTGTGTTCACACTGGCTAATAGATATAAATTACTAGGAGAGTCATTCCACACCCAAAGCACTAATGTCATTAATTTCTGGAGATTATGTTGTATTTTAGTAGCAGACAAAATACTACATTTCTACCTTAAATTTAAAGGGACAGCCTTTCCTTAATTTGGGGGGGGTTCACCTTCCTTGCTCTGTATAACTGCACGGCAACACTATTTAGAAAGTTGTTTCTGAGGGACATTGTTCCTTCTCAACCCTCTGCTTTCTCCTCAGTATCAACTCTAAGACTGGGGACAAAGCATTGCATGGGAGTGAAAAATAAAAAAATAAAATAAATATAAAAGAAAGGAAATTTGAAGAGATTTGTGTGATAGGCCTTTGGACGCCAGACACTACAGCCTGCCCTAAAGTGTTTGTTATGATGATCCTCAGCTGTAGTACCTGCTTCCTTTCAATAGCTGCCTTGTGGTGGCCACAAACACTGAACATTGCTGTGGACTAGGAAACTAGAGCCCAGGCAGAGACATAGGGACTTGGTGTGAAGTTCTGCAACCCTAAATATCTGTGGGAAGGAAGAGACAAGATAGGAGAAAAAGAATTGGACTACCGAATAAATTAGATTCAAGTTTCTCTCTCTCTCTCCTTTTTTTTTTTTTTNATTTCACCTTTAAATCACTCTTCCTAGCATGCCAGGATCCTAAAAAAGAAGTTAATAAAATGCAACCATTTATAATTTGATGAAGAAGATTACTTTGCCCATGTTAAAGTCTAGATGAATGACAGGTGTTATCAGAACAGGTCCAGCAAGGATTATCTGGATGATTAGAACTGGAGCTGGATGATTAGAAAGCAATACAGAAATCACTGCTAAATCACTTACGCCCTGTACACCGTTTCCAGTGCTCTTGTCCCACTGTCAAAAGCTCTTTAACACCATCATCCATCGCTTTGGTGAACCTACCCACCGCATCACACTTCTGTTCTCTGTGGTATTTGGAAAAAGGAAGAACAAAAAGATAGTTTAAACAAATGCATTAGTTTAGCCTAGTTCTAAACACACAACTCAAATATTTAGGAGTGCCAACTATGTTTGGGAGTCACAGAAATAAGTGAATTTCATGAAGTCTCTACCAACTCCCACATCAGCGAAATTTCCTCTTCAAATCCAGGCATTTATCTGCTATTTTTCATTCGTTAAGAAATGTCTGAGCCAGGACTATCCCTCTTACTATAGTGCCTTTCCTTAAAAAAGGCTATTAGCCAAATACCCTGTGATGGAATCATATAATAACAGAAGAATCCACTGCAATATCTACAGCACTAAATACATGTAAAACGATGTCACATTGACAGAAAAATAAATGTTAGAATATTAGAAGTAATAAAAATTCATATAAAAATGAATAAAGAAATTGTTCCACATATGCATTTAAGTCTAAAGTAGGTGAATTAAAGGTAATAGACCAGCTACTCTATGGAAATATATATGTATAATAACATACTTTGACAACACCAAAGCTTTCCATCAGCATAGTACTGCACAGGCAGTATGTCAATACCCTTGGGTGACTACTCTCTCTAGACAGCTTGCACAAAAAGATGCCCATTATTCATATCCACCTTAACAAGCATCTCTTCAAAATTATGAATACATACATGCGTGCACACTTGCTTCTTAGTTTTATAATTGTAATTTAATTTATACTGTCAATAGGGAGGCATGACAATCATGAAAAACAAAACAAAACACTGCCTTACATTTCTACCATGTCCAAGTCGGGAGCTTCTGGCTCCATTGTAGAGAAGATCAAGACTCCTACAGTCTCATCTTTTTCTGCCTTTCTCTTTCCCGTTTTCCATTCCTTGAGAAAAATAAAACAAAAACTTGACCACTGGTATTCATCCACCTTTAAATACACAGACCTAAACAGCAAATGAAGCTTCTAGAGCAACTAAGCAAGAGTCTACCCACAAGTTAAAGCCTCTTAGTTTAAATAGTTTCAGTGGAACCAGAATTTTAGAGTTGCCCTCCCTTCTTCTAGTGCACTTTGTTTTCTAGATCCTATAATGAACAGAACCTTCTTGTACATTACTTGTATACTGTAATGGTACAGAAAGGCAATTTTATTCAGCTTTATTTGCACATGTGATAGTGTTGATATTAGAAGATAGTCCAGAAGATCATGAGACTATTACTCAAGAGCCATATTAGACTCTTAGTAGGAATCAAAAAAAGGCTAAAATTCCAGATGTATTGCAACATCAGTTCTGTTTATAACAGCCTGTAAGTTAGACCCTAAGAACAACCGACTAGCTAGTCCAGTTACACAACTTTGGCCACCCAAATACTTCACTTTGGCTGTAGCTTACTATACTACTAAGCCCTTACTTACAGGCTTACAGAAAATTGAGATGGGGGGGGGACCTCAGGAGGTCCAACCACCTACTCAGCAGTGAGATCAAATCAAGGTCCCCAGTCAGATCTTGAAAACCTCCAAGAATCACTTTATTTCTCGAGCAGAATTTGTGTGTATTTATTTAAGAGTATATTTGGTGACGAAAACAGAGTTTTCTTGTCCTTTCCTCACTACTAGATACCCAAATAGGTAGGACCTTAATCATGGAGAAGCCAATATACCAATATATACAGATGGTGAGATATTAAACTTCTAGTAAATCATACAGGAAAGTGAGGCATAACAGGAAAATCAAAGAGGGACTGCTAAATCAGGTAAAAAAAATAACTAGCAAAGCTGTACCAGAGTACTGTAGTGTAATAAATCAACTAATTTGGATCAAAGCAACAGCCAAAAATTCTTACAATTGTTCTTTTTTTAGTGGAGGAAAACGGTGCACAAAACAGTACTGGAAACAAAATTGCTTTAAACAGATCTGCTTCTGTTATGGTAGCAAATAACATTGCAGAAAGAAAGTTTGTTTCTCATTTTAATCAATGCGTCAAATCTACTAAACCCAGCATTTTGCAGCTCTTCATTACTGCCCATGGGGGGAAAGACAAATCAGCAGACTACAAAACTGAATTCCTACCTGAAAGCAGAGATTGTTTTAGGAAACAAATCCTCGCTACCCATCTTTTTGCGTGAACACTATTTCCTACCTTTTCGTCTCGGAAATTGAGAAACTGCTGGAAAACTTCACTTTCTGAAACAACAGGATGGCGACACATCCTTGTCATCCAAGCTTGCAGCCTCTCCATACGCATTTTGATAAATTCCTCTTCAAAGCGCCCTGTAATACGTTGAACAAGGATTGAACAAGGTTACATTTCTACTTGATTAGCCTTGGGGGGGGGGCTACTTGTTTTAAATTTTGTTTAATTAAAACAAAACCTGGGATTTATCTAGTAAGGTATTAAAATGTGTATGGAATTTAAATGAAGAAAACATTACCTGAGCAAACCCATATACTGTTCTTTAAGGGTTTTCTGATTATTGCAGAGAGAATTGCTTCTTAAAGACAGTCCCTACAATCTCCACACCCAATTTGGATCAATTGCAGGGGTTGGGGAAGCAAAGACAAGGAGCACATTTGGATGAAAAACAATGTATTGTTTCCAGGGGAAGAGAAAAACTAGACACAGATTCACAAGGCAACGTCTTATGGGTACAGTTTACTTAGTCCTTTGGTCAAGATAATGCACAGAAGAATTAGAGAAAGTGACTGTCAAGTCCTAGCTACCACTATGTCATATCCTAGCTAAAAAAAATCTAAAACTGTACTCTGCTCAAATGCAAATAGCAGATTTAAAGAAAGCATGCCTCCCATAAATATATTTCTTAATAGGTAAATAATGTCAGAAAAATAACAAACACCTTGACAAATCATAAGTGTATGCTCAAAAAGGGATTTCTTTTGTAGTTCAGAGATTTATCACGAAGTGTTCAAAAGCAGGTAACCAGAAGAAATATTTCTACCAGTACCATTTTACCACTGTATTTATAAGAACCTAACACAAACAAGGTCTGCAAGAGAAGCAAGCAAGAAGAAATGCACTATGTTGGACTTCCAAAGCGCTCCAGTAAATAGGATGGGTCTGAAAGATGAGAGAATGATTCCTCCAGCACCCCAAGGGTTGCAGTTCCCACAGCAGAGTGGAAGGCAAGCCCTGAACACATGCACTCTCTCAGTATAACCCCATGGAGTAGTTACTGCAGCAGCAGCTCACGTGAGAGCACCCTCCCCACTTTTTTCCTTTTGTAATAGCAAATAGGAGGCTGCCATATTACAACCAATGCAAACTTAAATGTTGGCGCAAGCACACTCCCTGCAATTTTGCGAGCAAACAAATACTGCAGAGGAATGAGTATAACCCACATTTGCACCTTGTCCGTTGACCTATACTGAAACTGCAGCAGCAACTGAAAGGCACCAGGAACGCTCAGAACTTGTAATCTCATCCTTAGGCACGTTGCCACCAGCAAAATTGCGATTGTCTTCTGAGCAAAGTCAATCTATTTGCACAGAATCTTGTGTTCCCAAGATTTTAGGGTTAAAAGACCTTTCTAGACAGTCTTCAGAAAGAAGCCTCTCAAACACGATGAAAGATACGCGATAACATTTTCAAAGGGAGCTTCTTCTAACATTTCAAAAAGAGAGGAAGAGGAGGGGAGGAAAAAAAAAAAAAAAAAAACTTGCCTTTTTTTTTTTTTCCCCCCTCTTGGCATGAGCCTAACAAATCAGCTTTTCCCATAATTTCCAAAACACAAAAATCCACAAGTAAGGTTTAATTGAGATGTCAAACTCAATTTTTTATGACACAGCTACAATGAAATTTGGAGACCCCACTGGGTCTTCCGATTACATTTTCAGTTTATGTGCACACGTATAAGTAAAAATACTGGTGAATTCTAAATATGAGGTTAGCTAAAGGGAGGAAGTCACTTCCTCACTTTTCAGTTTCCTCGGCATTTATCCCAGCATTTGCATCAATGCTTAGCTTTCTTCAAACACAGCAGAGCTGCTGCATCTTTAGAGATGCCCACAGACACACGGTTGGCTACACGCCAGCTTTTGTGCATTTTTTGGCTGGTTTTCTTAAATGCTGTGTAAAAAAATCTTATCAGAACACACACAAGTGGAGATAGGCTGAAGTAATGCATTTTCCTTCTACACAGGTACCCAATCTTCTCTGCACACACGTACTAGCATATTCTTGTAAAAGGGGAGCCACAGACCACTGAAAAAACACATACATTTGCAGATATTCCATGCAATGGGTGAACCCATGAACGTTGAGGAATTCAATCCCACTCTCCCATTCAGAGAGTTTGATCAAGCTGAATTAACATCAAATGCGTCAGAAAATTATACCAATGAAAGATGCTTTTTAACCGAGTATCAGGAAAAACAGCTGCAACCTTTTTGTTACAACGAAAACAAAAACATTTGTCAGGGACTAAGATCCTCCCTTTCCTTCAGACAATACAAAAGAAATGAATCCAGTTCACCAGACCATCAGCAAACACTGAACAAAAACAAACACCTCTTCTCTCCAATAATGAATACTTTTTTCACTGGATTTTTCTTAATCACTGTTTTTTGTTTTTTTTTTTTTAAAATCACTGGATTAGAGGACTAAACTCAAGTTCTGAAATGTGTTCCTGGTGGCAATGCTATGTTATCAACAGACCCTCACATCTCATCATCAATTTCAAATTTTCAAATGAAGATTCTCGTACAACTTCTCTAAACATAATGAAGAAAAAGAAAGCAGTAAGAATTAGTGCAACTTCGCACAAAAGGGATCTCTATTTCCCATCCCATGAATTCAGGGGGAACACTTACCTGTTACTTGCTTGTCTGGAAGAGAAGGGATTGGAATGGCTAACCCAAATTTAACCAGGAGACGCTCATATAACCAATCAAAGTGCTTGTATCTGTGGTTGACAGATCGATTAGTGTTCTGTAAAAGAAGCACAACTCTGAATTTTGACAGGCATTACCTACAGATAAGTGATCTGAAGTAAGGGTGTCCAAAAGACTTGGCTTTAAGGCTCTACATAATAACTATTAGTTACCTTCTACAATGACAAAGCATTAGAAATGGAGAAGAAAACAAATCCTAACTCTCTGAAAACAACAAAAAAAAAAGTCACAGCTATCATTTACTGTTACAACCTAATTAGCAATTTACAGGAGCTATATTATTTATATGTACAGGTTACCTCTGTATCTACAAGACGGAATATGCTGTTTCAGATACACTTACAGTGCAGGTCAGCTGATACTCAATGTAGCTCTTGAGCCCATACATTTTGGAACCTTTTTTGGGATCTGCCACCACACAGTCAAATGTAGAGGTAGGATAAACCCACATTGGGCCGTAATCACCAATCTGTCAAGAATTGCAAATATTATCTTATAAATACATCATGTCATACCAGGTGCAAACAAGACGACAAACATTTATCTGAAAGAAGCCCATTTTGAAAACAGAGATCCTAACTTCCTCCACCGGAAAATTTCTGTTGATTTCGGTGAGAGTCTGAGACTCAGAAAATGTTATTAGATCTCCCTCTAGGATCTACTCCTACCACGTTTCTCCTATACGGATACTGAAGCAGTGGAGACAGACACTCCTGCAGGTTGCTACTTACCACCTTTCACTAGAAGAGCAACTGTCTAGAACAGCCTATTAATAAGATCAGAAAGTGACCTGATGCTGCAGACTTTTACGAATACAGTTCCACTGATAAGATAACTATCAAGACAGCTGCTAGACAGCACATGCATCTGCTCTGCCCTCTCCCCCAGTAAGGCACATTTTCATGACCACAAACAATGCAGATCAGCTGATCTGCCCAGCATGAGAAAATTAGTATCAAAAAGAAGAAAACAGAACAAAGAACCCCAGCACACTTGGAATAAGCCAGGAGTTGAAGAATTGACTCAGAAAAAATCTCTCGGTGGTACAGGATTCAGAAACATGGTCTACCATGACTTAAAAGGTTTAAATGGCATACGGTTTTCTTAGGACAGTTCTGCTTTTACCTGTATGTTCTGTACCAGTTTACCAGTTTCTTCTGATCCAGATGCATGTAAAAGACCCCAAGGCTAAAAGCTAAGGTGAGGAAAAGGCAAGGAGTGGGGGAAACGACAACAAACAAAACCACATACAGGCACTTACTATTATGGTAATTTTCTCTTTGGGTTTTGCTAGCTGCTTTGCCAACAGATACTGTTCCATTCCAGGTTTTGCAAATCCAGGAAATCTTATATATATAAAACAAACAAACAAACAAAAAAAACAATCAATTTACTCTTCATTCCTCCTCCTTATGCAGAATCCCCAGCTACTTTAAGTAAACATATCTTAGCATTTTTCAGGTACAGAGAAGAATTATCCTATGTGAAATCTGTGCTAAGTATAGATTTAGAAGTAGCGATTTGCCTCCCCAAGAAAGCAGAGCTTAAGCTACTAACCTCCAGCTTGTATTTGTGCAATATAGGCTCCTTACAGTGCATGGTAGCTATTTGTGCTTGCTACCCATCAGAACAAACAAGACAACAAGACATGGAGCAGTATCTGCTACTCCATTAAAGCCCACTCCCTGCATACACACACACCCCTCCCTATTTCAGATGAGAATTCAATCATCAAAGAGAACAATGGATTATAAATTCATTAAGTGCTTCTAAACATGAGTGAGGATAAATAATTTATCAATAAAAAAAAAAAAAAAGGCACAGATACACTGTAATGTCCTGCAAGTCCACAGAGAAGGGCTTGCAAAAAAACAAAAAGTAGTTCTCTTTCTACTTAGGATACTTAGCCTTCAATATACTGCCAGTCTACTGTTTCCTTACAAAAATACTGGAAGTTAAGTAGGGCTTAGGAAGAATTGTGCTCCTGAATGAGGTATGTTTATTCTAGTCATACTATACAGATTTGCAAAAGGTAGATGGCACAGCGATGCAGCAACAGTGCTGCAAAACAGGATGAGACCTCCACTGATGAGTAAAGTCTGTCCCTGCATGACAAGGCCTTAAGTTCAGTTACAACCTAAGGAGACAGTTATTCCACCATCATTTTCTGTTCTTTCACTCAAAATCATTACTACATGGTAGTTTCTCAGACAAATAGTAGATGTACAATAGACAAATCTTAAGTTATGTGATAATACTAGTACAATCCAGACAAAGCTTCATCCTGTTGTAAGTTGCACACGATAGCAAAATTGTTTCCTACTTCTGGTAGGAAGTTGGCAGTTTCCTACTTCTGGTAGGAAGTTGGCAGTGAAATCTGGGGCAGCTTTGCTACCTGGCAAACCATCCATCATCCCACTAAGCACACAGAGTGCTAAAGGTAACTACCTTTTAAATAATAGGACCAGAAGTTCAACCCCTATAAAAACATCATTTGATTGTATGTTAAGCCTCCAAGAACATCCAGTTATATACTCCAGGCCTTTCATGGATTTATCCTCTCTGATCACTTAGAGACAATGCTGAACGACAAACTCATCTCCACTTTCACCCCAAACTTGTAATATTTCCATTGCATATTTCAGGTAGGCTGAATGGGAAGACACTTGCACAACTCAAATTCCAATTCTCCTCACTGCATACACATTCGTCCTGCATTACTTGTTAAGTGGCAACTTCATAGCAGCTGCACGAGAATTGGCTCGCTGGGACCCCCCAGCCTCTGTTGACTCAGTCTCCTTGTAACCGAGATAAGACGGTGAGGTTGATTTTGGGTCATCCCAGTCGTCATCCCAATCATCGTCATCAGCAGCTGCTGGGAAAAAAAAAAAAAGTCTTCTCTTAACAAAGAAGCAGCAGCCACCTAAGCCACAAATCATCAACAAGGTGAAGATACTATGTGCTAGTTCAGCCTTGCGTTTTTTGATTCTTTAGTTATTCCCTCTCCTGGCCTCCTAAAATACAGCTTACAAAACACTACACCAGAAATCCACTGAGAGGGAAAAATGCTGATGTGTTAAAATGCACTCAGTGGTGCTCCACATTCATGCAGTCCAGGACAGCATTCACCAGTTCTCTTCGTTTAGCCCTTACCACAAAACAGCAAGGAAGCCTTCCAAAAGGCAGGCCAGGCCTTTAGATTCAGGGATTAGAGACCACCTCTTCACAGGCCTGGGGGCACATATTTAAGGGTGCACATTTTCAGAGCTGTCATGCCTGTTGAACATGTCTGGGAATTGACTCATGCACAAGACTGATGTGCAAAATCTCCACAGAGGTTTGAGGTGTGTGTTATTGTATATCACCTGAAGTTCTTTTTTTTCTCCTCTAATTAGTAGACAACTTTCCCAGGTGCTGATTTGCTACTACTAAATGTTCTGGTTTTATAAAACTTATTCTATAGTTAGGAAAGGTTAGGCAGTTTCCACATCTGTTCCTCATCTGTTCCAATTTATTCAAAAATGAAAGCATTAGCCCACCTGGTCCTTGATAGGCCTGTGGATGACCAAATGCTGCTGCTGCTTCCCAGTTATTTGCAGCACTGTGCCTTTGCGCTGCTGCACTTTCAGGCTTTGTCGCCCAGCTATCGCCAGTGTTTCCATTATCCCAGTTCCCAGACTTCCCAGCGTTCCAGCTTGACCATGGATCATTGGCATTGTTTACCTATGTTACAGGAGACAAACAGGAGACAAGAATTAAGAAAGTGCTGATAAAAACAAAAGAATGCACGAATTATCTACTTTCTTCTTGGAGTCTTCGCTCCCTTGTTGATATGCTCTGATAGGACTAGAGGAAATGGCCACAAACTGAAGCACCAAAAGTTCCACAGGAACTTAAGGAAAAATTTCTTGACAGTGAGGGTGACAGAGCCCTGGCACAGGCTGCCCAGAGAGGCTGTGGAGTCTCCTTCTCTGGAGATCTTCCAAACCTGCTTGGACACAGTCCTGAGCCACCTGCTCTAGGTGACCCTGCGTGTGCAGGGGGGTTGGACTAGATGATCTCTACAGGACCCTTCCAACCTTAAGCATTCTATGATTCCATGATTCAGCACTTGGCTGGTTTGGTTTAGGAGCAGCAGCTTGATCTGAAGTTCCCAGCTACACAGCTCTGACAAATGCAGTAAGCACCTTGACAGCCTGATTAGCTTTCCTGTAACGTGACAGTGGCAACAGTGGCCCATCTCCCTAGGGAAATCAAATTCCATCCTCCAACTACGTTACAAAGCATTCTTACCTACAGCAAGTATTTAACAGTAACACCAGAGGCACGTGCATGTGGTGCATGTGAACCACCACACACACAAAAGCACAGGCTCGTTGGCACAGACAGAACCCAAGGACTTTATCGAACTCTATTTCACCGAAGTCAGAGCAGCAGCTTCATGAGAAGTGTCCACATCGGGGCTACCGGTGCGACAGCTTGGGAGCTGTGCCAGGAACCTGCTCCTTGCCAGGGGTCACCCATTCACAGCAGGGACGAGGGAAGGAAGGAAGCAGCTCCGTGCAAAGCTGCTCCCTCACGCAGACTTGTGACAAGGGAAACCACGTTTACCCTTCTGCTGACGCTGCTGCAGAGGCGGAAAGCTCGGGGAAGGGGGTATAGCAAGTACCTCTCTCACTGCTGCATCCATTTGTCAACATTTACCTGTCAGTACGTGGGATTAATAGCTCAGCATCCTGCTTCGCTCTCTTAGCTTTTAACACTACACTTTGAAAAAGCATTGACTAGTTAAGTGTACTCCACTCCAGACACTTTTAGCACAGAAACTAGCTGGCAGTAAGGAAAAAACAACAAACCAAAGCCCAAACACCCAAAGCACAGAAGGAAGGAGCAGGAAAGCAAACAAAGTCTACAAAACTTGTCCTGTTCAGGAAAGGGAAAAAATCTAAGTTTTGCAAAAAGAAAAATCCTTAAGACCCACAGAAGCCCACTTTGCTCATCATGCAGTGGCATGTAAAAAAAACAAACAAACAAACAAAAAAACCCTAATAGTAATTAATTGCTATTAGATGTTAACTTTTCCATGTAATTTAGAGCATTTGCTAAAACAGAAGACTTAAAAAACGCTGAAATCCAAGTTATCCTTCTCAAACACTGCAAAAGAGGTGAATGATTGTTTCTGCAACCACACACACAGTGAGTTCTATCCCCCTCCCCACCTCAAATTCAGCCTACAGCAAGTCCACTTCTGTACAAAATCTGAGTAAGATCTGGTTCACTATGTGGATTTGAAGCATTGTCTTGTAAGCAAAGAGTTAAAAAAAAAAAAAATCTTGTTTGTGAATCAAGTGTGTGTTCAGAAGGTAGGCATTACAAGTGTTTTCTGACATTCAACACATTTAAAAGATAAAAACCCAACCACTTTCATAGATGTTTTACAGGGATCTCAGGGACCTGATGGACATTGAAGGATTAGGCGGAACAGCTTCCAGAGAGGTTTGTTGTTGTTTGATTTTTTTTTTTTTGATGATAATTATCTGATCTGAGAAGAATGCTCTCTTGGGGAAGTAAAATGCCGAGGTCTACCTTAACTCTTGGACAGCTGACACTGGACTAACTCTCTTGCATTACACAGAAGTTACCTAGAAATTATGAGTAGCTTACAGGGTACCCATTTGTTCCTCCTAGGATGTTTGCCTATTATGAGATTAGGTAGTGAGGAAACGTCACACACGTCCCAGCTTAATATGTTTGCTAAAGGAAAATGCACACACATTGGAAAGAACATGCCTAGCTTAACTTAGAGCACCTAGAAAATAAGAATTTGCATAACATTCATTTGCATGTACTTCTGCAATGCACGTTGTGCTGATGACTGGCAAATGGAAGTCCCAAAGTAGGTGATTGCCAGAAGGCTGAGTAAAGTTTTCCTCTCTGCTGTAGTTCATTTGAAACCTGATACATGAGTAGGAGGCGAAGAAAGTTTAAAATCTATTGCAAAACAAGGGGTAAGCAATAATATTAATACCGGGTGAACTATTAAAGAGAGTGACTGTTAAGAGAGACCACCTCAAAACCTAAAGACGGCTGCCAATACCCACGCTGTACAGAAAGGGGAAGTGAATTACTCAAACATTATTTGCAACTACTTCATCCTTTCTCAAAATTTTTCCTACATACATGCACGGGGAAGACAAAAATCACCCTTTTTTCACCCTTTCACCCTTCCTGAACCCTGAGAGGTGTTCAGGAACCCCAAACCCTCAAGGTCCCACAACACTATGGAGGCCCAGCAGAGACGTGGCAGTTGCATAAAGAGCAACTGCGGCCCGTTCAGCAGCTCTGCAGGTCTCAGCAGCTGGCGAATCCCACAAAGCCACTTCTCCTGCGGCTGTGCTCTGGTTGAACAAACCCTAATTAAACCAGCAAGTACTGAGCAAGTGATCGCTCTCCATTCAGCACACAAAGATGAAGCGTCCTTTCAAAAACGTCTTCAGTCCATATAACCGGACAAAGTGCACCTCACATCCAAGTGTGCAGAGCAATCCTCAAATATAAATCCACAAGGAAATGCCATACCATGCCTACTTAAGAAACTAATTAACGCCTGAATGAAAGGCTGTGCCCCTTTCCCTTCTTGAGCATGAAGGCAAGTAACAGGCTGTTGCAGCCTTGCTCATTCCTACTGTTCCAGGAGGGAAAAAAAAAAAGACTTTTAGGGGAAAAGGAGGAAGAGGGAGCACTTATACTAAGTATTTTAAGATTCTTCCGTTAAGGGCAGAGAACATGCAAGTCCAGCATGTTTTTTTTTTAAGATTTAATTATAGTTGAATAAGAAGGAGAAAAACAACAGGAAAATCTTCAGTTTGGAGATGTAAGGTCAATATCTTCACCAAACGAATCGCAAGTGAACCGGGAAGAAGTGTCGTCTTAATGATGTCCAGAAAGCACAACATCAAGAACCCAAAGGAGCTGTGCCCTGCCTGCTTGCAAGCCTAGCCCACCCGCTGGGCACTCCTTGCTTTTAGCCAGAAAAAAAAAAAAAAAAAACAGTGGAAGAACCACGAAGAGCAGAATAATTATGGTTTTCTGTTCTTTTTCCAGATTCATTCCTATTTCTTTACTTCCTTACCTGTGCGGTAAAGAAATATTTCCTCATAACCTAAATGGGCTAGAGTCTGCATTGCATCAGCACAGGATTTCCATCTATTGACCCCTGATACAACTCAAAAAAAAGTTATGTTCCACCTTTATCCTTTCTTTGGGGGAGAAGCACCATATATTTCTGTTGTATAACAGACTACAGGGCTTTTCCTTTTCGCCTTTGGAGGAGGCGTCGAAGATGACAACCACCAAGGCTTTTCAGATTGTAAGTCCAAATGACAAATGCCGAAGTTTACTGCTTAAAGTAAAAAGTGCTCAGTGAACAACAAAAAAGATAAAATTTTAAGCAGAAGATAAAGAATATACAGCACTAAATCTGCTGTGGAGCAAAAATAGTGCAACATATGAATGCCACATGTCTCAGGTCACTGTAAGTATGCATGCAAGCAGACACGCTCACACCAGGGCTGACAGGACTGCCACCATCACCAAATTAAAATATTCTGGTAATAACTGGTCAACGGTGAACTGCTAGCCCAGGATGCAACTTGCAAAATATGAAGGCACATGGAAACAAACAAACAAACAAGATAAAAAGCATGCAAATACTGTAAATTGCAAGATACTATTTTAGAAATAGTCAGAATAGCCTAAGGCCACAAGAACATTATGAAGAGTGATCAAAGTTCTGCAGTTGAACAGCTTGGTGCCTGTCACTTGAGCTTTTGCAGTTCCATTAGGGGCTACAAACATAATTGCATATATTTGTTGTAACTGTGTTTTAATAAATATGTAAATACAACACATTTCAAAGAAAGCAATCCTCCATTACCAGTATTCTACAGCACTGATTGCCTAGAATTCCTGTTAAACAGGAGTGGTCACAAATTCCTTTTGGAGGTCTGAGTGCAATTTTGTGACTTAGATGTGTAGGGAGAAGAGCTGTTTTCATGATATACTTAACAGTGGAGGATGTTATTCTGTCATCAGCTGTAACAAGAATTGGAAATTACTAATCATGAAAGCAGCAACCCAGAATAAAACCCTTCAGATATTTTTGTTACTTCTGAAAATATTTCACCCACAACTAGTTTTGCTTGTACTTCTATTTAGGCAGCTTTTATGATATGCCAATAAAGATTACTTATGCCCATACAGAGTATACTTTACATTTATTTCTATAATATTTAATTATCTATGCTTACAAACATACATGCTTATGCAGAATTATGGAAGCAAGAATTTTTTAAATCCATAAACACTTTCAATTATTGCAACTTCCCTGGTTGACCTACTTGCATATATTTTCTGATAAGATCTTTTAACATACTGGTTTAACAGGACAGACTGGACCCAAACAAACACAGCTGAGTCGCACACGTCCCATGACAATTCTGCTACCTTACTACAGTGACAGAGAGATGACAAAGAACAGGAACTCTGCTGCAGGACTGCAGGAATTGGTGCAAGTCTGAACCTTCACGCAAGTGGAATATTGCATTATTGCACATTTATATTACAAGCACTAGATTTGTTTTCTTCAGTCCTAGCATTTATTGCTGTTTATAATATATCCAGGAAGCGTGGGTTAGCGCAGGTATACAAATTTAACAACTACCGTTTGTCTTCTAGACATTAAGCTACAACTATCAGAAGGGAAATGAAGGAAAGCTCTGGGAATTAACAATTTTCTTGGTGCTTTCCTTGTGCATGTTCAGCACTACATCTACACACCAGATAACTTACCTCAGGTTGCCTCAGTTCCTGCACACCAAACTAGGAGTTTTTGCTAATCCCAGTCTTGTGAAGAGAGAGGATTTTCCATACCTATGATGGTCTTGTTTCTTTATATTCTGTTCAACAATTATGCATTAGCTTTCCTTCTTTCACTGAGAAAGTATCTTGAATGATTTCTGTCTAAAATTAGTGGCCTGCATGGCCATGTGAAGGCTGGACAGAGAAAGATTTCCCATTCCCTTCAGTCACTTTCTCCAAGGCTGCAGGCTCCGAACCGCCTGGCTCTGCTGTGTGGCCAGGGATGTGGCCTCTGCCTTTGGCAGCTCAGGGTTATCTTAGTTATTATTATTTTTGGACTAATATTTTTTAAAAGATCAGATGCTACACCAGGCCACAACACTTGTGATTTAACATCACATTCTCCTATCTGTTCTTCCTCTTCTCTATTCGGAGTGTAAAAGAAGTCACACAAACAAGGGAAAAACAGACTAAACCATAGTTAGCTTCATTACCTCCCCTGCCTGCCTTTAACCCCCAACAGGCAGCTCTGAAATCCCCAGCTCCTGCTGCCTATGCTGGTAGGAGCGGCTGACAGCTTTGCCGAACCACCGATCGCTGGGACACAGCTTAGGGAAGGAAGCGGGGAAAAGAAGAAGGGAGAACTCCTCAAGGGCCACGCTGAGTACTGCCTTTCGCCCAGGAAGCGCATTTGTGCCCCCTGTGTATTGCCGCGAGGTCTGTGGCGAAGCCGGGTCTGGCGCACGGCCAGCAGTCTCGCTGCAGCCGCCGGATGCTTCTCAGTGACGGAAAGGAAGCAAGAGCTGCTGCATCTAGGTTGCTGCTTATTGGGCTTTGTTTTCATTTGCAGGAGATGACTTACTAAGCAACCACAACAGACACCTCCTTATGAAAGGACAGAAAAGCACAGGACAGTGATTTAGCTGATGATCCTTCCATGACACCAAAATTCAATCAATCATTCTGGGGTTGTACAGTGGGAAGCCAAAGGCCTCGATCAGGCCTGGAAAGCACAGGAGTTGGGAGGCAGGTAGCTGAAAGAAGGAGTTTTAACTTTCAGAGAGAGGCACACGCAGGCACTGATCTGGGAAACCTGTAATGATTTAGAGGCCTGTACTGCAAGCAATCCTGCTGCTCAGTAAACATCATTCTCCCTCCAGATCCCTCAGAGCATGTGGAGCAAGTCAAGCACCTGCAACTGTGCATCTGAGCAAGAGTAAAGTGCCTGCCTTGACATTTATGGGTCACTGTGAGTTAACATAACCAAATGCAAATACACCTAGGAACAGGGAACACAGACCATAGCCACAAAGCAGAAGACTGTATTCTTACAAGCAGCTGTGTATTCCTGTAAGCAGCCGCTCTAATGAGAGGCTCTTACTTGTAGGGGACTAGCAGCTCGGTACGGCCTCTCAAAGCCGACGTGATCCTCCAGGGTAGCAGTTTTCTGTACATCAGAACAGCAGCATTTAACCTCTGTGCTTGGCACCCCAAGAGGTACCCAGGAGTGATCTACACAAGCAAGTCACAACAAAGATTGGTTGAGAACAAGAAAAATGTCTTGCATCAAGAAAGCAAATGGGCTGAGGTGTTCTTGTTGTTGTTTAAATCAAGAGGATGAGCAACCACAGCATTTTTGCAAGCAGATTATATGCTGCACTGGAGAACTCTGACCTGGTAGAGAAAGGCGTAACGACAGCTGGAAGATGAACCCAGGCTGCTCAACATAACAAAGTCAGTCACAAGTTCTTACTAGGAACAAACCACTGGAACAAGCTACGAGATAAAGATCAGCAGCTGAAGAAACCAGTCTCCAGAACAAGATCTGCTGCTTTTCTAGAAAATATATAACCAAACAGCAGTTACTGACTTAACTACAGGGCAACTGAGGAAAACATAAGTCACTTGAGACAAAGTACTGACCAGGCTCCAGCACAGTTCCTGGTCTTGGGGAGCAGGGGGAACACACTCATCAGCCTGCTGCAATTTTTACTAGTTCCCCCCAGATTTTGCATGGGTTTAGCCTCATCCAGGTTCACATCCTGCTTCTCCTTCTCATACTCATATTAGCAATTCTCATATTAGCATTAAGGAACTGATACAGAAGATTCAAGTTTTTCACCTAAAGTTACTGTATTCCAACATTTGTTGCAAAGAAACCACAAACTGTATTTTAACACAAACTGCAATATATATATATCTACTGCAATATACTGCTGGTCCTTATGATATTACTATTTACGCCAAGTAATATCAAGTGTCCATATTTTACATTTTTCCGGCCTTCCCCCCACCAGAAGTACACCTTTCCTACATAGATTCATATAGCAATTCTCTATTATTTACAACAGAATAAATACATTTATTTTAACTTTCCTCCCATGCAGACAAGAGGGCATACGAGTCGACGCAGGCATACGAGCACCTTGTGTGAAACACTGACAAAGCTCTCATAGAAACTTCTGCTACCGCTGGTACTACTCTGTAGTACTCTGTATTTTGCTGCAAGTAATTCCTCCTGGGTTAAATTATACTTTTCCTATTTCTTCATAAAGAGAACTGTATTCAGACTGCACCAAAGTAAATGCTGCAACTATTTCAAGCTTCCCCAGGCCATAAAGTTTCCTTAAAAAAACTCCACTGAAAGTAACAAAACTGGGACAGGGTTAACAGACAAAGCAGAAGAAGCAAAGTTTCCACTCCGCCTTCAAAATTTTTTTAGGAATTTTACAGAGTTAGATTGAACTTAAATAGAATGAGCAAAAGTCAATGCTTTTGGATCTCTAACCCAAGGGGTAGTTCAAAAGCTCTGTTGTTTACCCCAAATATTCCACTGGGCCTTTATATATATGTGTGTGTGTGTGTGTGTGTGTGTGTGTATGTATGTATATATATTTATATAAACACACAAATATTTAAATATTTATACACACACACATATATGTATACATGTGCATATATAAAAATATTTATATTCACACACCCATACATATAAAGATACACAAACACACATATATATATATATATACATACACACTTTGTTGATCAACAATGAGACAGTCACAGTGAGGCCAGAGCTCTGAATAGGCACAGACAGAGCATTCAGGAGTCAAGGAAAAGATGCATTAATATCATGCCTTGGCCTGGAGCATGATGAAGCACTTACAGGCACCACAGGGAACTTGCCCCCACTCCACTCTCTTAAACTTCTCTATTATATGGCAGCAACGATGCAAATTATACGTGACTACCGCAGAACAGCTAGAGCCTTCTAGTTTGAAGCCAGGCAATCTCGTGTATCTCCTGGCAGCAGAACACAAGCACAAACCAAACATCACATGGTAAAAGAACTGTTGTATCCACTGTCATACAAAAATACACCATATATAATCAAGACTGATCCTAGTCCATCTTAAAGTCCTGCAACGCAAATTACAGTTAAGAATACTAGCAGCTGATTTTTAAGTGCTCCACAGATAAGGAGTGAAGCTTCAGCTGCTATGATGAGTAAAGCATTTACTTTTCAACATGGAAGACCTCTACATGCTGCTGTTTGAATTGGCAAGTTTTGCTCTTCTGTTAACTTCTGGTCATTGAAGCATTTAAGTGTTGCTGCATGTGGGATATGCTGCATTCTGAAGATCATGACAAACAACCCACATTCAAGATAATACATATCCTCCCATACCTAACCTGACACTGTTTACTTACGACTAGATACTTAGTAAACTGACACACTGGACAAAGCTATGAAGAAAGAAAAGAGAAAGGAATGAAGACAAAGCACAACCAACATACTGCAAAACCAAAGTCAACTACTCCTTCAGCTGACCAGAGACCATGGAGGAACTTGCTTCAGCACCCACTGTGCCCAAAAAACCTGCAGACATACCTGATTGCTGCTCTTAGCAGCCGAGTTGGTCTGAGCTGTATTTGAAGAGAGGGAATCAAAAAAGGCTTGGTCAGCTAATGAGTTACCACAAGTAATTCCATCTTTTGCACCTTCATTTATAATCTGAAACAGAAAAAGTTGTTGTAAAACATTTGCCATGCTTCCATTAACAAAAATGCACTAATTATCTTGTATAATCATGCTAACATGCTTGTCACAACACATTAAGATTCTATAACAATTCTGTATTCAGTCACTGAGTGTCATTTTTGAACTCAAATTCAATTGTACCTTTTACTAGAAGTTGTGAAGATAAATCCTCCACATTACCCCACAACAGATGAAACAGCTTTACATTACCACAGTGTAACATGGAAAACCTGTGGCAGTGAACACTCATCCATAAATACTCCAAGAATTAACAAGGGTGTTAAGATAACTGCTTGGGCACCGAGAGGATCCATTTGGGACAGGCAAAGAGCAAAAAGCCACCAGACCATGAGCTCACGCTAACTGAAGGAGAGAGAAGTAAAAGGAAAAGAGGGGAAAAAATAAACAAAAACCACACAGAACTGGAGAAGGAGGGAACAAGCCTCAAGATGAGACTGCAGGAATCACAACCTTGACCTAGGTGCCAGCCTGCAGACTTACCAGCAGTGGGCCCCCCAAGAAAGAGTGAATTACAGTTCAATTACAGCCAGCAAGGCACTTCTACCCGCTCCCCTAGGAACACCAGTCATTAAACAAACCCACATACGCGCGCACACACACACAGAGGAGCCAGCCCTTGCCCCCAGGAACAAGATGGGGATGGGATGCTCTATCCCAAAGCCCAGAACTGGGGTTCAGCTCCAGAGATCTATAAACACATGGCAAGTCAGCCATGGCAACATCACCAGTGCAGTTTTAAGAAACATTTCATTTTCACATCTGCATCCTTAGAAAGGAAAGCAAAACAGGCACTGGATTGTGAGACCAAAAGCCATAAGGAAATTCAGAATAGCCAATACTCACAGCTAACAGATTACCTGTATTTATGACAGCCAAGTCCCCCTTGCACTTCTTGAGAGCTCACTAAGAAGCACAGTAGTTTTGAATGAGATATCTGCACTGATTTCCAAAATTGCCTACAGTTGCTTCAATGAGATGAAGTACTCTGAGCTTTAATATTTCAAGTTTTACATTTGAGCCATAGAGGCTGATCAGCAAATCAAAGAATGGCCTTTTCAGTAGTTCTGCTTTCTTAGAGCTTAACACAGTACAGTCACTTACTTCAACATAATCTGTTGGAACAAGCCCCCTCTCTCCTTGGCTGTTTTTTCCTTCTAACCAGCCTCCACCAACATCCTAAAAGAAAGGAGAGAGAACAAAACAATAACAATGAAGCAGTTTTGCGAAGGATGCCACAGCATGCTTTAAACAATCCTGCAGGAAGCACCGTCTTGGTTCAAATGCAAATTGCAGGGCTTGAAAGAGTGATGCCTTTATGACCATGAACAAATTCACTTACAACCTGCTGAAGAAGCAGAGACACATTTAAACAGAGAATATTGACCCACACATGTTTCACATAGCTACTGCGGACTTCAGTTTTAATAAGCATGAGAAAGAAGCTCGATTTTGAGAGCACTTCTGATTGTTTATGTAATCACATGTTCTTTGGGTACAGACTGCATCAAAATACACAAGGTTTAGTGTAGTGTTTCCAAAAGACTCCTTCAACAAGCAAAGAAAGTCAACTCAAGTCTTTTCAAGCAAACGATCAGGACTATGGATGACTATGCTCTTTACAGATTTGAGCTCTAGAGACTAAATTAATTTCTTAACATTTCCATTTAACCAGGTTAAATAAACAAAACAAAACCTTCTATGCCCGATTATTTAGACTGTTTGCTCACATGAAAATCTGAGCCATACCACCAAAGAAAGTTCAAAAATTCAATAAACTAACTCTTCTGTTACCAATGTAAGAAGGTTACAAGAGAATAAAAGCATACCCATCAAAAATTAGCATGTCAAATGTCTGTGTTCAAAAGTACGATTAATTTTAAAATTCCTTGACAGTCTTATCTTAAATATTTTCCCCACTCCTCCCCTGCATCTTGTGCATATTGCTTTAATTGTGAAAGGACCACAGATTTAGCAACAGATGCTGTGGCAAATTATCTGAACATATCAGTGTCTTGGCATGCTACAGTCATTATTAAATGAAAATAAAAAATCAGAAAACATTGAAGCAAGTCAGAGTGTCAGAATTATCATTAAATGTAACAGGCAAGCATGCAAAAGATTGCATACCCCCCATTAAGCAAGCAAAAAGAGATGCCCATTTAGAGGGGGTAAGGGGCTGAGCAGAGAACTTCAAGCGTGCAAGCCCAGGCCGAGAAGGCTGCGCAAGATGCCCTTTCCCTCAGCCACAACATCACTAGAAAATCCTTCACTGCCACAACATCACTAGAAAATCCTATGTATTAACCTCCTGGCTGCTTTCGCAGGAGGGAAGGCAGCCAGCACTTTGTCCCATGTCACCCAACACTTCTTCTCTTCTGAGGACGCTGCCCTGTAGGCTGCTTCCCTGCCTCTTTGCTTACCGGGTTGGTAATGACGATGATCTCCCCTTCACTGACGGTCAGCTCGTTGTTTCCGGGCTCGGCAGCAAAGTCATACATAACACGGGCCTACACATGGCGGGAAAAAAACAAACAAAACCCAGTAAGCTTTCCATCCTATTAAGAAGGTTGCACGGAACTACTACCAGAAGCACACATGTTCTTAAATAGGAGAAGTAAATACTAAGTATGGGAAAGGTTAATGTACACAGAGCAATAAAATATGTGGGAAGCTAGTGTTTTTCAAACTGGAACTCCAAACCCACCACTAATGCAAACTTTACAAGAGGAAAGACTCCTGCAGAGCTTGTTAGAAATGACCAATATTTTCCAAGAGGATTCACAGTTTACAACTGGCAGTTCTCTCCAGGCCAGGAGAAACTGTATATATTTTTCCATGAGGAGAAGGAAACGGTTTTAGCTTTAGCAAACAATCTGATTAATACCCTCTTCTACAAGATGTGTTCCAATTTCAACTTGGGTAAAGGAGCATTTGATAAAGCAAGCAGTTCAACAAAGGACAAACAAATTCAAAAGCTACTGCAGATTTAAGTAACCACTGCTGAATTTGGAAACATTTTGAGACTTTGTTGGAAACAGGATGAACTATGCAAGTACCAGCAAATAATGAGAAAAGGACTGTTACATATTTGGGGAAAGGAGGAAAAAAAACAAGGAGGGGACAACATAAGAAAAACATAGCCTAATTTAAGGGTTTAGATACAATGTATTTATTAGGTACTGCCTACTATGATGCTAACTCCAAAAAAAAGAAAAAAAAAAGTTATGTTTGAAGCACTGACAAAGTTGTCTATAACTTCAGTAACAGCTCTGCTTCTTTATATTAGGAACTGTTGCACAGTACAAAGCCCTATTCCCAACCATCTTTTTGTTGTCTTCTACTAAACTCCCTCATAGATCTAAAAGCAGAGAATGCTCTCCAGAAATACAAGTAGACAGACTTCACAGACTGTTAAAATGGACACAGAAGAGTATCTGATTAAAACAAACAAACAAACAAACAAACAAAAAAAAACACACGTTCGGCCTTATAATCTCAAAGGAAAGTCTAGAATCAAGGCTTTAGCCTTCCATTTAGACTGGCATACTAAAATTTTAAACTTGGGACCCAAATAGACTGCTAGGTATCCTTTACCTGTGCTTCTCTTCATTGGCCTACTAAAATACATAAATAATATATACATTATTTATACCCTCAAGTTTTGAACATAACTGCTCGCTCTAGAAGTGATTAGCACATTATTTTGTTTGATAGATGACAGTGCAGAAGTATCCGAGGGCTGCCGAACTGGAAAAGCTGGACGATAGGTCAGGAAGTTCACACCGCTGCCTGTAACACGTGTGAGCTCCTACTTCCCCAGCTCATACAGGGTGAAGAACAGCAGAAGGCTTATTTCAGGAAACACATTAACTCCCATAACATGTACTGAAAGATGCCACCTTTTCACCATTGAAACATGAAGGAGGGAGAGGAAAGACAATTTTATAACAGCACTGCTGCGTGAAGGTTACGTCAGATAAGGCCCACTGGCAGCGAGGTCCTTCTTGCGGTCGGTGTGCAGGGGTAGGCCAAGCGAGGGGAAAAGGAAGAGTAGAAATTGTTTTGCCATAAATAATATACAGTAAAGTTACAGTAAAAATTCTGCTCTAAACAAGTTATGCTAGAGGAAAAAAAAAAAAAAAAGGGGGAGAGAAAACACGTTTGTCATCTACCTTTGCCTGCCTCAAAACTGCAGGTCATTATAATCCTCACATAGACATTCCTTCCTCTGACATAAAAACAGAAATAAAGAGGAGCAATCCTTCCCTTCCCCACATATATATATATTTTTTTAAGCCTGGAAATATTTCTTGCTGGCTAAGAGATGCTCAGCTTGAGTGCAAATGCACAAGGAGAAGGGAAATAAAACCCTTATGCTGCAGCACAGCTGACCTGAAGCTAGTCAGGAGTCATCTGCACAGCAAGCCAAGCACTTGGGCTTCGCTACCACAGAAGTCCCACGCTGAAGGAAACCATGTGTCATGAGGGCGCTTAGCACCTCCGACCAGTATGTTTTTTCTGTAGGAACTGAGGCCTTCCACACTTGCAGATTATATCGGGCAAAGCCAAGCTGAACAGAAGAAAGCTGTTTTCCTGCTGTGACTGCTGTTACCTGACCTGTTTCTGCAACTCAATTTAACAAAGCTCAGATGATAGAAGTCCCTCTTCCCCACAGTTCGGATGCCTGTGAGAAGTCCACCCTCCCCGGTTAAGCACAACATGGTATCAAGTTCTTGCTTTTATTCCCAGGAATGAAGAGAGTTCACTAGGACAGGGGCAGATTTTACTACTCTTACTCTTTAGCAAAACTAACAAAACACCTAAAAATAATGACCGTAGCAGGAGCATAAGATGCATTTGTTTTTAAATAAGTCGGAAATCAGATGCATACACTGAGGTCTTCAGATGTATCACAGAGATAAAAATAAACCTCCCATTTGATGTTTAATTTGGAAATGCTGGTCTTTCCTTCCCTAGGAGCAAAAACTTCCCAGATTTTTCTGCTGCCATCCCCCCTTTCACTTGCATTTCTGCTCTCTTTCCCCTACTTTGGCGATAAATCCCTAAGAAGCCCTAGCAAATTCAGTGGAATGCTACCCTCAGACTCTTGAGATTTAAATACAAGCAAATTCAATGTGAATACACCTGCAAAATTAAGTGGCTAAATGCCAGTTGCTTCCTCACTTTAAAATAAGCATATTGTTAACAGTTAAAATAAATAAGAAACCCTACCACTAGCCTTTCCTTAGACAGTATCAGCCTCACCCCTATTTAATTTTTGACAATCAGTTGGAAAAACCGCATATAAAGGAAAATGGCTTGTTTCTGTGATAAATGCTCTTTCCAGCTTACTAGCCATAGATAATACATCCAAGCAGCAGTTATAGCTTGCAGTTACATCATTGCCTGTCATGCAAAACAGCATGTGGATATAGAGAGGACAGAGTGTTTGACCAGAAAGGAATTTTAGACCCTGTGCACTGCAGGAACTTCAGAGATTCAGATATTTAGTTAGTGGAATAGATACTTTACTAACTAAACTAAAAGCCAATACTTTACTAACATGGGGTAATCTAGAACCTCGCAGAACAAGTAAAAGCTAAGCAATGTATTAGAAAAATTAATTTTACTGCAGCTAGATTTGTTCCCATGCACAGGGTACAACTGATTCCAGACCCTTTGAGGAAAGATTTCTAGCTCAAAAAGGCCATAACAGATCTCATTGACATGACACAAGCCCTGATCATTGTAACGTGCATCTACTGCCTTATTTGCACAGGGAGGAGTGGAGCTTGCAGCACTTCCCGGGAAGCCTGTGACCCGCTGGCTGCCATTCCCTCCACCACCTCGAGCGCAGGGAGCCCGCGGCCCTTAGGCAGAGCGCGCTGGGGACAGGCGTCCCGCTGCCACGCAGCAACGGGCAGGCAGAAAGCAAGAAACACCCACTTGCCAGCAACAGCCCCCTGACCCAGCTGGACCTGCTGCTTAGTTACACATCTGGCCTGCTGTTCCCTGATGCGCAGATTTCCTGGCCTGGTTCAGCACAAGGCCTCTCTGTCAGAAACTTCAAGCATCAGAATCAAACATTATCTTCTTAGAAAGACAGTTTTAATATTGTCTAAGCCTATAAAACATATACTAAAATCCTTTATATATATATATATATATTTTTTTTTTTTAATATTAAAAAGCAGTACCTAGACTAGTGAAAGTTTTATTCCTCTGCACACTTGGAGCAGAGGAGTTGGCTTTTATCCATCGGTCACTTCTGTCACTGAGGTGAGTACCTTCTCCACCCCTTCTTCCCCCCAGGAAACCTAAAAGCAGAGATTAAAAAAAAAAAAAAAAAAAAGCATTTGCCAGATGATTTATGCAGCAGGCATAAGCATATGTCACCCCAACTGTCAGTGTGTCAAGATTCTTGGTATAAATTAAGGAGGCAGGAAGTTGGCTATGAAAAAAAAGAGTAATTAATATAAAATTCTAATGAAGGGTTATGTCATCACAACACTAAATTACTAGAATGGCATCTGAGATTTTTGCAGCCCTCCTGCTGGGCTAGCTCCTCTCTACTTGTTCCAGGTTCTTTAAACAGACAATACAGCAACAGAAGCACCTCTTTCTCCTAAGAAGGATCTTTCTGCTTTTTCTAAGACATTTTAATCAAGAGATCCAGCGCAGACGCAGGAGCAACTTGCCCCAGGCCAGACAACACGCACTGCAGTTCACCTGCAGCAGGCAAATTCTGTTGTGGAGAACAACCAAAATCACCGTGCGCTCCTCTCTACTTAAGGATATTCATCCTTACAGTTAATGCACATCAGTTGTGCTCCCAGCAGCTTTCACAGTAGCTTGCGCATCTAAATCTCTGTTGATAGGAATGATTAACAGCCCTCAGCCATCACTACACTGTATTTGGTTCAAGTTTTTACTTCGGAAGCCAGATGCAAAGCAGAGCCAGACTTTCTGAAGGAAAAACTCCCGCATTACAATGAATGCGCACTTCATAATAATAATTGTGGCAAAGTATCGGCAACATCCACTCAGAAACTTAACTCATCCTTGAAAACACTTCCCCCATATGACTTGATTTTACTGTATTAGAAGGAGAGTTCATTCGTTACACCACAGACTCATCTGTTTCAGCCATCTGTTAAAGTTCAGGAAACTTATACCACAAGATGACTGTTCCTGAAGGACAGCTGGTAGTGACAGATAATACAAACTCCAAGGAAACATCCACAAAAGGCTCAAAGTGTTAAAATTTCTACGATAAATGCAGGGCTCCCATTTAGTAGTTAGCTCATGATCCAGAGCCTGAGCCATGGACCAGGCCACTTTCCAAGGGACTGGGATTCCCAATCCCTCGGATTCTGGTCCCAGGAAGACAACTGCTGCAGCTCCCTGGTTCCTACTAACTCTCTACTTCCAGGTCCTACTCTTCCCTGCAGTCAGTGACAGCAGTTCCCAGGCACACAGGAAGAGGACCTGATTCCACCTTTAGTTTGTGGAAAGGAAATCAAGTAGGTAAGTCTTTCTCAGGAATCTGCACCCCACTAGAGAGACAGAAACCACAATATGGAAACATGGTGGCAAACAGCATCTTCACAAGAGAAATACTTCAATTGCCAGCACCAGTGCTCTTTGTTTGCTTGAGCTAGGACACTCATTCACAGCCAATTCCTAAAATTTCACAGGGTCCTGGGAGTGAGCAGACCGATTTTTTTTCTAGGACAGCAACTTAAGCTTTTAGCTGGGAAGAGTAAAAAAGGGTTTCTGGTCATCCCAAGCAACTCTTGTAACTTTTGGGCTAGGAATAAACAGGAAATAGACACAGAGACAAAGGTTACTTCATAAAGTTTTGCTACAACTGCTGCATCACTTGACACAGGTATTTTCCACTAGGTCTAGTGGACAGGAACCTTTGAAGCACTAACAAGGACTGTGCAGATTACACCGGGATGCACAGAACTGCAAGATGCGTTTCTGTCTTCCTTGGCTGTTTTGATTCATTCACAGCTATGAATTTTTTATTACACTCTCTAAACAAGCTGCAAAGCACCTAAGGAGAGGAAGCAGGAGACCCAGTAGACTGGTTCCTTCCTCCCCTACTCGCCTCTCATTTGTGTCTCAAATTTCTCACAACAAAATTGCAAGAAGATACTCTATTTTCACATCACCTGTCCCCCTTCCGATGGGGCTAAGGGCTAAAGACTGCCAGAAGCTGAGACACCAGCTCAGCTGGGCACGTATTTAAGTCAGGCTGTGATGAGAGAACAAACACCAAAACACAACTCCTAAACCTGCCATAATTTCTCACTCCTACCCCACGGTCACTTACCATGGTTTGGCCTATTTGGAAAATCTTTGGTGAGCATTGAATACCTTGTTACAGAAATGCACAAGCAGTCAAATGAAAGATTCCCATGAAAAGCCAAGCAATCTACTAAATCCTGAGAGCTCTTCCAATTCCACAAGCCTGCAATCACAGCAATTTTAAGTATTTATTCATTTATCATGTCACATAGGAAGTTTTGTATTATTCTCAGATTAACCTTGGGTTGCTTTTTTCTTTGCATTTCCTGACCTTTCTGATCTGATCTTTCTTAGATTTTTGTTCTGTCATTACCATCCACTAACTTCTAAAGTAGCTGACTACTACTGTATAACTTGTTATCAGATGAAAAGTCAGCACTAAAACCCTAACTTTTTTCACCACGTCAGTGCAGCTACAGACATTTATGCAACATATGCAAGTTCTTAAATGACAGCTTAACCATTGCTTCATTTTCACCACAAGCAGCCAGACCACCTACGTTCCTGTGCTTCAGTCAGTGCATCTTTCAGTCAAATTCTCCACAGGCCAAAATACACACCCCGTCCCAGTGTTCACACTAAGGGAACACTGAGACATTTAAGAATTAATCCAAAGAGCTCAAAAAAGAGAGGGGAAAAAAAAAAAAGGAGGAAAAACAGCTTTAGAAACATGGGAACTCCAGAGTACTCCCCTCCAGAATATTATTCACCAAGTACACTACCTTTCTTCCTGTAGTGGCCTCTGCATATTTTATTCTTTTTTTTTCTTCCCCCCCTCACATTTATTCTGAAACCCCAGCTCACCTATAAGCCAGTAAGTACTCCTCTTAGAGGGAATAGTTTTTCACTGAAGCAGCTGCAATGATTAAAAAAAAAGGCCTCTTCATTTTAGTCCAACTATCATAACTGAATCAGACTGCTTAGACTAAGTGTATTTTTGTATCGTCTACACTGAAATATTAAACAGCTCCTAATGTGCCTTTGTCCCTCAACCTAGAAAGGCAGCTACCTTCTGCCTTGCCTACAGCCAAAGAAATCCCTAACCCCACTCACATGCTCTTTTTACAGACATTCCCAAGAGGTGACAAGCAAACAAAAAAGTGGAGATGGAAGCAAAACAGGACACTGGGGGCATTGTCCCTGTACTCCCACAGGCTGGAGCTTTAAGTCAGGAATTCAGAGAGATTATACGTAGTTTTGCAAACTGCCAGTTGCAGTGATAAAGATTCACTGCCTGCCTTTTTAGCTAACATGGACTCAATGGAGAAAGTTGATAATGTTTATAGGCTGCTAAGCACCATCACTGTTCCTGTGTGCGGGCTCAACGACACCTGCATAGCGAAAAAGAGCTCCTAGAGTCTGAGGAAACTGAACTGTCCCTGCGGCTTGGTCTTACATTAAACAACTAAAGGCTAAAACTGATTTATTCAATAAAAATCTCTCCTTAAGGCTGTGGTTTTTTTCCCCTCAAAGCAATTGTTTTTCTGTGGAACAGCAATATGACAACACAGGCCCCTCCTAGGAAGGAAAGCAAAGTCTAGCCAAGTAGGTCACTCCACTTTGTGTCAGGGCCATGTTTCTCAGAAGCCATCATGCCAAGTCCCCTGGCTGGCTCCACCTGGGGCACCCCTGCGTTTATCTGAACCTGGGCAGTAACGCAAGGTGACAAGTTTGTCTCTTGTTCTGCTGGCTCACTTTCTTCTAAGCTCTTCTTCAGCTCTTAAGGAGTTCAGTGGCCTGCAGCTAGTCATTTGGAATCAACATCACCGACTAGGAGCACATTAGTGGCAAATTAAACATGAGATTAAAGAAAAAAGAAAAAAAAGACTTTCATCAGTTCATCCTGCTGATAAACCAGGCTTGTGAATGGAGGAGGCGCAGGACAGGGCGCTCCCTTCACCCCCAGTGTAGGCATGTGCCTGCACTACCTGAGGTAGATATCTTATGGAAGTATTTGAAGGTATCCAATGGACGTATTCAGACTGGATTAAAAAGTCTACCCAATATTGCTAGTGAACAGTTAAACAGAGCATGAAGCTATTCCCTCTATTCCTCCTGCCACCTTCCCCCCAAAATGAGATTCTCCAGTGGATGAAGAAGCACAACGTTTGAAATGTTTATGCAAAATAAAAACAGTAATAAAATACTTATTTCCCACCAAAATGCCTGCGGCTTAAACTACTGACACTTTTAGAATTAAAGGTATAATAAGCATACCTTGAAACATACCTTGAATCTATTTCTAAATGTTTTGGTGCAAGAAGGAAGACGGCAGGCATGCATAAGCAGTAAAGGGACTGCCGAAAAGACTGCTCTAGTCATGGCAACAAGGCCACATGAGCCTTCCTCAGCTCTGCTTTTCTTAAGAGGACTTAACTGTCTCACTGAAAATAATTTTTGGTCAGGAAAAATAGATATTCCCACACACAGAGCTGATAACCAGCTTTCTTTGCAGAGAACCTGTGCCAAGAAGCACTGCGAACTTCTGAAAGAAGGTATTCACACACAGCTGCACTTTTACCCACCAGAAAAATAAGCGGGAAAGGAGGCCACTCAAATCCTACTAATGTAGTAGCTCTGTGAAAGGACCCAGTGGAAGTCAGCGCAGTTTCAGCAGTCCCTTAACTTGCTATCGTAATCGCAACTGAAAGGCAGGAGGAGACGTAAGCAAAGCACCTCCCAAAGTCCCAACCGCTCCCAGCCAGCCTTGCAGGCGGCACTTGCACCAAGAACTTGAGCCTGTGGGTGCCAAGTGCCCCCCATTCCAAGAGGGAGCAGAGGAGGCGATGCGCAGCTCACATCGAGCAGCTAGGGCTAAAAGCTCCACAGGCAGCAACAAACTGAGCATTTATAAGAATATTCCTGTGCTAAAGATCTCCTTAAAATGCTAGAGGGAAACATAATTTTCCAGGTATTAAAACAAATTACATATCTCTTTCCCGTGCAGTTTGAGTGAAATAGGCAGGTAAACAGCCACTGCCAACAAGCACCAATAACGCAAGTAGCATCTAAGGTATCGCCCATCCTTATGGCAGTGCTTGGTAGCTTGGAAATTTGTGAATGACCCACAAGGGCTCAGTAGTTCCAAAAGCCACTATTTTAATGTTGATACTTTTAGAGAACCGTCTGGCACATGCTTACAAGTTTTAAGCGCAAAAATGCCATTAGAAGAGCTGCTTAGTTAGCTTTAGTGGTGCTTGCACAGACCTAAACACGTGACACTTAATAAAACTGGGCCAGGGGCCAGACCCATCACGTACACAGGCAGCACAGAAGCGAGGGACATTCAAACAGCAGGGACGCAGGCAAGGCACCTGGATGACCTAGGCTTCTTCCCACATACTGACGCAGTCAAGTTTTCAGGTGCGTTATGTGCTGAACGAAGCTTTCTTCCCATTTAAAGGCATGGCTTACAAACCAGCTGTCAGTTGTTAACAACATGACTTTTAATCATAACGAAGGAGCTCCAACTACACCTGGTGACTGTTTTCAGAAGCGATCTACTGCACTGCTCCAACTGCCCAGAGTGCCTCATGTTTTCTTTTCTGAACATGAATCTGTTCTGGGTCCCAGCGCGGTCTGCAGACTAAACAACTTCAAACATGAGAAGACAACTCCAGTTATACTAGGACATACAGTGGCACAAGGAAAGCATGCCTTTGAATTTACAAGCTGGGCAGGTGTGTTCATCTCAAGAGTGATTCAAGACTCTACCTAGATTCAATCATTCCCGATCTCTGCAATCAAACTACCATTTCCTCAAGGAACATTTAACTGCGTATCAGAGCAGGCTGCCACCCTGCCTCCCCCAAAGGTGCCCCTAAACTTTGCAACAACCAAGCAGCATCAGATCTCCATCCCCAAAGGCAAGGAAGCAAATAAGAGGTAAAGATTTCAGAGCAGATCTGCAGCACTCATTCAGAAAAACAGCCACACTGCGACCTTGTCATTAAAACAGCCAAGAGTTACCCAGCGGTGTGTCCTTTATGAGGGGGGAGTTTACACAGCAGTAGTTGCTCCGAGAACTGAAGGGACAAATTTTTGTGAGCGTTTCCAAGGATCTTGCAGCCTTTTCAGACTGAGGACCAACATTGATTAGGAAACTAACATTCTGGGATCTCATAATCCTTTTTATAGAAAGGAAAATATACATATACATATATATACACACACACACACCTTCATGAATAATTACAATTGTACTTTTATTATATTTTTAAGTGAAGTTATTATTATATCTGCATAAATATATTACTCTCTTATCAGATTCCGTTACTGTAATTCCAGAAATGGGCAAGCTTCTCTGATGAAAGCATAGAAAAATTACAAAACCCCACATAGTTATAAACTATTCACTTTAAACTGCAGCTACAAAGCTCTAGTAGATCTAGCCAAAGAACGCGCAGCACCTACCTGGAACAAGCACCTGCATGGTCACCTGCAGCCAACTATGGCAGTGTGCATTAGCATTAAGAGCAGCAGCACTTACCTATCACAGTTTAAGTTAAAACAGAAAGAAAATCCAAAAATAAAGGAATTAATGACACAACTAGAACCACACACCACCTTTTTGTAAGTCATGCAATATTCTGAGTTCCTCCTTTACAAACCTCCACCTATCATTACCCAGGAATGCATTTAAATTGCACACCAAGCAAACTGTCCTTCTAGTAGGAATATTCAGGGGGCCAGAAGCAATGAAGGAAGACAAGGCAGCAAGTTTGAACTGCTGCTTCCCTATTCGTTACTAGAAAATTTGGAAGATTTATAGAATAAAACAGAGTTGCCTATATAATAATTACAATTCAACATCCATATACAAAGTTCTAGGAATATGGCCTAGTTATTGCAAGGGGAAATTTTATATTTCATAATCAATCACTTTCAGAAAACAAGTACGGAGTCATTAAAGGAGGAAGTGACCAGTCTGCTGATACAATTGTGTTGGAATAGGGGATGCCCTATCAACATTATTTCTCCATATGTTATGATGACTTTCAACTATATACTTGCATGTGACCTCAACAAGAGCAATATTGTTTACTGCAGTGGAGGACATAAAGCATTTAAGCTTAACTGCCAGGCCTGAAGAAGTTTGAGGACAAATGAAAAGCCCCATCACTAAAGACCTTAATGCAGCAGAAGGATCAACTGTGTGAGCTGGTTGAGGAAATGTAGAATTTAAATCAGAACTAGTAGAACCAATTCACACAGAGCTCTTATATCAGTGGTCCTTCTTTTGGAATCCACCCTCTAATCGTGATAAAGGAAAACATTCTTACACAGAAGAGGGAACCAGTTTTGAGTCATCCTAAGAGAATGGGTAGTTTTTCTTGAAAATTAGCTACTTAGTTGGATCAGCCAGGAGAACAAGCACTTTGTTTGAATTTGATTAGAATCACGAGGACAACTTCACTTTAGCTCTGAAAGTTGAGAGCTGAAGTCTGAAAAGGCTGGGGAAAGCAAAGCAAAACCTACTGCACACAAATGGAGAAACCACATGAATACCCAAAGGAAAACACAACAGGTTCCTTTGCCAAGAGGAGTGGATGGCAAGCCAGAAACACAAAGGTAAGTCACAACCAAGTGCCCATCAACAAGCTGTATGCAGGCCCTGCTTCTTGTGGGGGCAGTTCTGAATGATTTCATGTGGGCAGCGATGCCTGACCCCGGGTTTTTGTAAGCGGGACTTGCCGATGCCTAGAAGCAGCTGGTTTGCTCTGGCTCTCAAACCGCACTGCCTGGCACCTTCCTACGGACCCCTCTTCCTTCCGACCAGCTGCTTTGCATATTGGAAACCACTCTACAGGAGGGCTTTCCATTACGAGGTACAGCCTGGAGAATGGAAGCGCTGCCTTTACACTGCTTTGGGGCCGCTGCTCGAAGACAGAGCAGCTCTGAACAGACAAAAAGAAATAAAGAATCGTCCCATGCACGCACACACACAGACCTGGTTTGACCGTCCCTAGGAAGCCTTTTGAGCGTACTTAGGATGCTCTCTGTGAGCACTGCACCCCTTCAGGAGTGCTGTCCAGCACAGTTCCCATGCCCTTCACACCGTGTCGTGTCCTGAATGTCCCCCCACAAGGGCAGAGCAGCTACAGCAGCCTGTGTGGAGGCAGTTCCCTACAAGAAGCGAAGTTACATCTTGGGCCTTTTGTAATTTCCTGGGGATCTCAGAGAGGGACCATTGCATGATTCTGGCCTCAACTGCTTTCTTTAGACAGAGATTTCCTAGCCATATGAAGCTCAAACAGAAGGTCTGCTTTGCAGGAAGAAGTGTAAGGCTCAGACCTCAAATGAGATTTTCCAGTAAGCCAAATGCATACATACAGTCTTTCCCTTCAGTAGCACTTACATTTTTTTGTTTTTTTTTTACTCCAAATTCATGTTACTTGGAAAGCACCTTTCTGACCATAAACGCTGAGAAAGCAAAAATACAATTAAAGCAAAGTAAAAACAAGTTCTGGCATTTGCCCCTCTCAACAGAAAACTTTACAGTGAAATGTAATGAACTTGTAGTTGTGCAGCATGTTTTGCAATAGAACAGACTGCTTCCAACACCATTAACGTTGCAATTGCTCGTAAATATAATACATAAGTACTCATAAGTATAATACATATAGAATAGTCAAGCTCCCTCCTCATTTCCCCCTTGCCCCTTTAGAAACTTTAGCCTCCGAAATTTGCTAGATGTTCCTAATCAAGTAAGCGAGCTTTATAGGCAAAAGGTGGCACGTGTGTTTACATGGAAGGAAATTTTTAAGACATGAAGATCAGATACTCCAGAAGATGACAGCAATTCATGGAGGAAAATATCGAAAGAATAGTGTAAAATAAACATTACTACAAAGCCGCAGTTAGCTGTAACGATTGCTTGCAGAAACGTTGGTATATGGAGAAATTCTCCCGTAATGTAAATCTGGATCACTGAGTCTGTAAAACAGCGGAAACCTGAGACAGCTGATACCCAACTTCCTTCTCTTTAGCTGCTCTTTAAGCAACAACCTCTGGTAATGAGTCTCTGATGACTCAATCCTCAAGTGCTTAAAATAACTATGAAAAACTGAATCACAGGAGTTATTACCCAAGCATAACAACGTCACACAGAATCTAATCATCTCTTCAGCTCCCCAACACAGAGCTTAGCTACACAGATTCAGGCCTTCAAAGGAGCAGCCTTGCGCCAGTAATTGCAGGAATGTCAGGTAACCCACTTGCCACTGAGCTTCAAAGAGCCACAGTGACAAGAGAGGAAGAGCCCTCTATCTTAGTAAAATATCACAGTGCCACATCTTCTGGGGCTGCATAACTCACCTTGACATCTCGCCACACCACTAGCTGAGGAGCTTGGGGTACGTTTGCATTTCCATGCATTTTCACCTTCCCCAGTATTTAAAAACAAAAATGAAAAATCCTGGGAAACATTTCGACATTTATCTTCTCATAGGATTAAGATGATTAAATTGAAAGGATTTACAGACAGAGGATGTGACAGACCAAAAACAACAACCTCATTTTTTTGTATTCAGCCTTGATTTGCTCTGTTTTACAAGAGCAGAGCAAAGAGACTACCCTCCGAAGTGATCTGCATGGGAAAGTTTCATCATCACCCGCAAACACAGTAAGAAATTACTCAGTTGACAAATTTTAAGATACGATTTCCTAGAAAAGACTTTTGCCTTTCAAAGTGACAACAGCACAGCAAACAGACTTGCGTAGCATGCAGTTTGGGCATTTGGAGCACTTTGTGTACTGATAGATCCTGCACTTTGGAGCTGCAAATGGGAACCGTGCGAGCCGGCCCTGCCTGACACAAGCGGCTTCATGACAAGCGGCCGGCTGGCCGCGCTCCACGTGGCACCTCTGGGAGTGCCCTGCGCAGCTAAGGGCCACGCGGCCCGTGGAAGCGAAGGCCCCCCATGGGAAGGATGCACTCCTGCGAAAAGTCATCTTCAAATATCTTCAGTGCTGTTACTTCCTCTCCCCTGCCCTGCAAATTGTCATATATAAATCATATACAAATCATGAGGGAAGGCTGACCTTCCCTCACCACTCTTTTTTTAATTTTCTCCCCCCAAATTCAAGTATATAACCACATTCATAAGGATATTCTAAGGCAATGAGAGGGACAAGACAGCCTTGAACAACAACAATTTATCTCAACATATTCAGAACAGTGCAAAGCTAACTCTTCTTTTAAGAACAAAGTACTCGCTCTAAGAACTTTCCTCTGAAAAGGACTTCCTGCCACAAAAGAGGGCCCAGTCCTATAAACAGAACCAGACAAGCGAGTTCTTAAAATAGATGGGGCATTAAACAATGAGGCACGTAATGCTGGGCTCCAGGTGCCCGAGGTTACAGCATGACAAAGGCCCCGATACCCCTACCCAACAGGGGCCCAACCTCACTGAACTGGTCAATACTTGTCTTTAAGCTGTGAAAGTCACGGCGCTGACTGCCCCACTGCTACACTTCCAAATCAGAGTTTGATGCATCCGCTTCCCTTTCCAGCTCCTGCTTTAATTTACAGCTTTCGCTGTTTGCCAGTGGCACGGGGTCCAGAAGACCAGCCTTGACCATCAACGAGCACCTGACCTTCTGGCCACTCTTGTTCTCTCTTCTGAAATTAGGACTTGACATACCGCAAAACATCAGGCTTATCAGGAAAAAGAATCGCTCACTGTTTTAAATAATGTGTTATCTACCTCAGGCTATTTTTAGAGGCATCTATTATTTAACAGCCAGCAAATCACTTCCTGACATTTCTAACTCTCCTTTCTCAAACGCAAGCATGAGGAAAGTTGGGACTCTGTAAAGTTTAGTGAGGAAAGGCCAAAGTCAAAAAGTAGAGGAAAAAATATATTAAGAATGGGGACATGATCTACATTTGGAAATGTTAAGCATCACTATGTACTTTTATACCTAGGTACTTCCTGCTTTTCTTTATATGAATACTTAAAAATAAGAAATTATTGTACCCAATTCAATGTTTCTGAAGAAAGCCTCCCAAATAAACTATCCAGCTTGCTGCATCTGTTCTTATATATAGCTCAGCAGCTGCCTACCTGTGAAGTCAGGCTCAGTTAGCTTACCACTCCTGGAAATATTTGAGGTTGGAATCTCCTACACAATCCAACTGCTGTTTTTTTTTTTTTTTTTTTTTTTTTTTTTTTTTTTTTTTT
>VZSV01000246.1:415602-426954 GCA_013398735.1 Nothocercus julius | reverse complement strand
TACTAGCATTTCTTTCAGGATGAAAGAATGTTCTGGGAAAATTATTTTGATGGTTTCTTGCAAATTCTATTTGCTATTAATTGCTGTTAGTTTTTGCATCTACAAAGATGCAGAATCTCAGATATCACTTTGGATGCCAAACAAACATATTTCTTCTTAGCTGAAAGCTTTATTATTGCTTGGCATTAAGGGCTAAATACCAATGAATTGCAAATGAAGCTCACCTAAAATTCTTTTTTTTTTTTCTAAATTAGTTAATATTCTGCTAACAATCTGAGGTACTTCAGGGTAGATTTATTTTAGCTCTAGACTTATAAGAAATCTCACTGACTTCGCCTGGGTTGCTCGTATTTTGTTAGGCTGGAAGCAGCATGCTCTGTATGTGGCTTTCCAGCTCTCAGACACAGCTGGTTCTTTATTCACTTTGTACTAAAACTCCAATGGATGCTTTTTAGTTAAAAATCTGAAAGAAAATCAAGATAAGAAAACCCCTTACTTCATGCATCTGTTACGATTTTTTCGTGTTCTTTCCGTAGGTTTCGAGCAAATACCTATTTTTGCAGTTAACTTGTCTGCAGTAATTTCCAGGAACAGTTGCCTCAGGAGAATTCAGTGAGAAGTGATCTGTTCCAGAGAAAGGGCTGCCTAACCAAATGAAAAGTGCCTGTCAACAGAGCTCTGCAATTTGTTTGATTGAAGCTGGACTCGGGGAAAGGATTTGGAAGACATTCCCCAAATACTGTTCTCTGCGTGGCGAGGCCTGCCTGTAACTTCAGGATCACAGAAAGTCAGTGTTCCTAGACATGCTGACCTATGCAAGCTTGACAGGAGATGATTTAAAAAAAAAAAAAAAAGGAAAAAAAAAAAAGTGGGTTATTCAGATAACCTTCAAACTGAATAAAAGCTACAAGAACTTTTCAGCAAGGAGCTTGCAGGCTCCTCAGCTGTCGCCCACCGGCACTTGGTGGGGTGATGTGTTCTTGAGCGCTCTTTGCCAGTGGGCTCTGCTCTTGGCATCGCCTGCCTGAGGCACAAAGGGGACCCCAAAACCAGAGAGGACCCTGAGGAAATTGCTGCAGCTGCAGAGGGACCATTTGGAACAATTTCTTTATCTTCAGTGAAATAAATGGCAACAACTTTGCACATGGAGTGGTGTTTCCAACACATATAATCCCAAAGTCTTTAAGGAAATGTGCTGAGAATATATTGTCCTACTTCTTTATTTTCAAATGTATTTTATGAAGTGAAAAACATGCTTGAGACGTTTGAGGGCTATTGAGGTAAGGTAGGATATGTGCTAAAAAATATGCAGTAGCATCAGTTCCACATTGCATATTTTTAACTCAAGAATGAAAAAAAAATTACGAAAGTTGTGTAACTCCGCACTGCTGATTGATCAGGAAAGGCTAGCAGTGACTAGGGAGTCATTACAAAATTAGTTCAAACTTTTCTTATGCCACTTTTCAGTCACCATGATTAATCACCATGCTTAAGCTGCCTGATACACCTCTCATTTTCAAAAACAGCAGGCATCTCAAATTTTCAAAGCCTTTAAAAATTGTTTAACTAATGACTTAATACATCAAAAATTATGGTAGCGTATGCTACATTTGCAAAACTCATATATACCTCTCTCCTCTCTACTATCATGGTTGGTTTTCTCATAGCTGACCAGAAAAGTCTATTTTAGAGATGCGTTAGCACTATCTCTTTGATGCTTCTGAGAAATTTGCCAAGGAGCAATATAAAATATTACTTCCTTTCATCTCACCCCCACAAAATGGACAGAAAACGGTAGGTGTCATCACAGCCATGAAACCTAATGTTACTTGCAATGGAACAACTGGTGAATCATATTTGCACATCTCTCTGTAAAATAGAGTGTCACGTGCAAACTCTGCATGAAAAATATACTTAACGAAGCATGTTCTAAGGAAAAATGTGATTCTTTTTCTTTGTTTTGCATTGGGAGTCTCTGTCCCCAAACTCTTGAATCATTTAGTATTTGCATCAAAGCACGGTTGCCTCTCATTTAAGCAGAACTTTATTTAGCAGTGTAAAATCATGCTCAAGAGATTACACATGCTCTTAAGTCTGACTCTGTACCTGCTGCCAAATGACATGCAAGACCACTATTAAACTGGTAAGCCAGTCAGTCTTGAAACAGTGTAGTGTATTAGGTAGAGATTTCCCTAGACCTTAAAATCTGCTGTAGAAAAAAAAACTGCAGCCAGAATTGCAGCCAAATCCTCTTGAGTTCTTCATGCCCATATATTTGTCTCCAAATAAGCCATTCTGAGAAAAACTGTGCTTACCATGTGTTTGCTTTTGCCTTAAGGGCTTTGTCTCCTTAGAACTCGTGATCAAATGCCATTATTGCTTATCTGAGCTCTGGCATGCTATATGGCCATTTCCCCAGGTAAGTTCCAACCTGGCATAGTTTTATTTCTGATAAATACACAGCTAAGATGTGAAAATGCTGTTTGTATTTTCTTTCTGCTGAGGGAAAAGTGCTACGGGGTTGTGTTTTTTTACACATTGTTGTGAAGCTCATGGTTTTCAATCATGCTGGACTCTCTGCACTTAATTTTCTCTTTAAAAATAGAAAGCAAGAAAAACAAAACAAAACCCTGCTGAGCAATGAAAACACGTGAACAAGCTACAAAGAAAAAAGTGCGGGAGTTCCAGAGTCAAAATTTTGTTGCATACGACATGGCCAGTTTTGAAGAGCATTTTTCTTTTTCTTTTTTTTTTTTAATGGAGCTGATTCTTTCTTTATGGAGCTATTCTATCTTCAGATAATCTCAGCAGTGTGTTGTATAGAATCTTCATTTCTCCCTTTTGTCCCTGTAAATGTAACAAATGTTTGGACCAGTTCTGTAGCTTATTCTTTTTCTGCATTCATAGCAGAATAATCAGTAACATGTATTATTTTCTTACCAGCATGAGATTTGAAAGCAATGAAATAAAAATCTTAGCTTCTTCTGCAAGGAACTAAATAGACTTCCTGAAACATCAAATACTAATGTCATTCTTACTGCCCTCCCTTTTCACATCCCCTTTTGGCATGAGTACCCCAAAGGACTTCTTTCATGGCCTATATACAGATCGTCAGTTTATTATATATGCTTATATCTGACCTAGGATCAGGCTGGCGTTTCCCAAGTGAGCCTAATGAAGTTAGGTACCGGAAGCTCACTGGTCCTTCGCTGCATATTGCTGTGACATCCAAATTAACAACAGCACATTAAGCATCAGATGAGTGTGAGGCACTCTTTGCACCGTGACAGTGATCATGCACAGCAACAGACCGTGGATAAATGTTGTTTGTCCTGGGTGTATAATTTCTATTGTAAATAAATAAACTTGGTGCTCTCCATCATAAAAATAAGAATTATCATCTTACTGACCTGACAAAGACGGATTTTGAATGTGTTTTACTCATACGTGTTTGTTTTTCGGCATTCCAATGTGCAGCACTCACACTTTTTTTTTTTTTTCCCCCCCGTAACACAGACAGATATTTTGGAGCAATATGATTATGAGTTTTCCAAATACTTGTGTCTTTCCAGTTCTAAGAGACTTATTACTTCACTGCATTTTTTGGTGTTTTCATCATGACAGTTTGGGGGATTTCAGGGACTCCAGCTGACAGTGTTTCCATACAAAAGAAATTGGTTACTGTGGCATTCATACGGTGATATGACCATAGGTCTGAACAAGGCTTTAGCATCCCTTACCCTTAAATCCTGCTTTGAGCCACTGCTTCCTTAAAAAAAAAAAAAAAAAGAAAAAAAAGAAAAAATCAAAGAAATTACTTCAGAGAAAGAAATTCATGATCAGCAGATTCATGGACTTATCTTTACACATAGCTGAAGATGATGAGGACTACTCCAAACAAATGCAGACTAACATTAATTTTCAGGAGCCTGTGTTCATATACATTTTTCCTGGGCTAAAGTGGCCTGAACTCAGAAGAAGAATTTTGAAGCTTCTCTCCAGTGCACACATATTTTATCTTTTATGTTAAGCCATGTCAGATCTCCAATGCCTAGGCTGTCCTACAGCATAGAAAAACCTTCCTGTAAGAAAATTATATAGTACAATATAAAACTTCAATGTATTTGAAGTAAAAGTAAAAACTGAATTTCATCCTACTACACTAGATATTGTCTATTTTTATAGGTTTTCCTGTCTTGATGATGGAGCTTGGAATCTTGAGGTCCCTCTTAATGCTACTTTTTGTGCACCACCCTTGTAAGTTATAGAACATAAAGAAAACGCTAGCCTAATACAGAAATAATATTGTACAGTGGAAAAAAAACTAATGCCTGTGGCTAGATGCTGAGCTCCAAATATGCTTTTTAGGCTGCACTGCTGCCAGCTGTGGGCAGGTCAGAAAATGTTAAGTATTTATGAAATTGTTTGTAACTGCCTCAGATTTGGGTTTGCAATACAGCATATTTTTTGGTTGCAGGGCACATGATTATCATTATCAGGAGTATTAAAACAGTAGATGGGAGTTCTGAGACACCTTATAAAAATCGGTGTACAATCCTTTTGAAAAGCCATTATTGCTAGCAAGACCAGTAAGTCTGCTCAAGCATTCAATTTCTTACCAGCTCTGCAATAAAAAAGATGCCCTAGGGATTTAAGAGCTCTGTATCTTTCTGCATGTGAGTATCAAGATGTTCAAAACTACCTGACAGCTCTTTTCTTCAAACAGCTCTATCAGTTTTGTAAGGGCAGAGATCCAAAAAAAGATTTGCAAATATTTCCTGGAAATCTGACCCTCACACTGCAGTAAAAAGCAGACAGAGATGAGTAGATTTTGCAGTTCCCTTTTCCAGAGGACAAATTTTCTTATTTTTTGGTAGGCAGTGAAATCTGAAACTTACTTGAAGGAGGAGCATTAAATGTACTCTGTAAACGAAGACTTCCCCTTTAAGCTTGCAGAATATTCTTGTCCAAACTTTTTGAACTTAAGGGGGACAAAACAGATGCAGCACTCAGTCATGTGCCTTGTTTGTGGTTAGCCACACAAAGCCAACTTTTTTGATGCTAAGCTTCACTTTTTTTGAAAGAAAGACTAAACACAGCTGCTCTTCACATCAAAATAGTCACTGAAGAAATAAAAAAGAAATGTGTTATATTTTCCAACTGATAGATGGAATTTAGAGCCCATTGCAGTGAGTTTACTGGAAAAGGACCTCCTATGCTACGAAATACCTTTTTTATCTTTCCTGAATCCCGCATGTGCATTTTATACCATATCACTTCATTCTGTTTGCCTATGGGAATGCTTTTACCTAAAAAGGGTTCTTTAACAGGAGCTTACTGTGTTTTCCTTGCCCTTGCTACTCAGTTCAAGCTCTTGACAAGAATAAAATACATCTGTTATGGACAAAGTTGTCCCAGAATTAAACTGCGAGTACTGCAAAGTTATGATAACAAACAAAAGAGGAAATGTGACTAGAATATGACATTTAAAAAAAAAAAAAAAAAACTTAAACACTGCAGTGAGCTACAGAACCTGCTAATGTCTGTAAATTTACGTTATGAATTTAATGTGTTTTTTTTTCAAGTTCTCTGTTCCAGCATAAATATGCAGCATTCACAGTTTTCCCCCGTGCTTTGGAACAATACGTTTGCTAGTTGTCTACCTGCCTGTACCCCTTCCAGGGCACTTTTTCTGGATCCCAGGTCCCAGTGTTTTCAATGCAGCGCCTGTGCAGGGAGAGGCATGCCCCTTGCTGCAGCCAGTGTCCCCAAATGTCCCATGCAGCTGTGACACAGAGAAAACCCAGGCCCGACCCGCATCCTGCTGAACTTTATCTTGACCCCAGCTGGCAACCAGCATTTGCTTTTTCTCCAGCCAGAGCTGCTCAGAAGCTTCCTTATATAAGAAACACACATGTAATTGCAGACTGCTCAAGGACGCCTGATTTATGGCCTTAAATTCTCCAGGCCCTCACTCGTGTGATCTGGGAGAGGATGAGGAACAGGATGAAAGGAATTCTGCAAGAAAGTTGTTCGTTCAGAATTAAGAGCTGCTTTCCTGACAATGCAGTTCCTATGTATCCTATGCCAGCAGTAGCTGGTGTGATACATAGATGTGTTTGCTTTAACAAAGAGGTCTGCTCCTTCAACTGGACATTTAGACGCTCCTGATCCAATCCTGGAGCGGTGTCTCCAGCCTGTGTAGATGCCATTATTCCCTGTGCACTCTCTGGAAAGGCCTCCTGGAAACTCCTCCATGACCAGAATTGCAGCAGCAATCCCTGCTGGTTCTCCCTGCTGTGTTACACACAGTCTTGGATTTGATATTCTGGAATAACTTTCTCTCATTTCCTTTTTTTATCAGATGCCAAGTCCTGCTTATGGGTGTTTTACTTGAAGAGAAATCTTGATTTCTATTATCTTTAATTACAGTGAATGTGAGAAGAGACACTTCAGGCTGTTTTCAGCTGCTTCCTCTGACACTATGCCTCCTGTGGGTATCCCATTAACTGATACTGTTTGTTTCAAGCATCTTTCCAAAATATTATTTGTTTCAAGCATCTTTCCAAAATATCTTACCCCAGGTATTTATTATCCTTACCAGGATGTCCTCTGGGACTTGAATGGCAGTAGGCAGTTCAGAGTAATGGCATTTATTATTTCCCTTTCCTATTTAGCAGAATAAAAAGAAAAAACAGAATCAAGGCCTCTAAAGTATTTCCTTTATCACCATAGATTAGAGTTGCTTTCCAAGCCTCAGTCACCGTCTGTACATCATTTATGCCAGGAAATCATCAGATTGCTCTCTGGCTCAGCAGGATTCTGTGCCAGCTCCTGCCCTCCTGAGCACCCCATGAGCATAATTTGAGAACGACGGTCTCACAGACGGTCCCCACCGTGGCAGAGGTGAGTCTGGCGGCGAGGACGGGCACTGTGCCGTGCCTGCCGTGCCAGCCGGCCTCCTTGTGCCTTCGTGCACAAGGAACATGGCTCTTCTTCAGAGCTGGGAAAAACTAACTCTCCTTAATGCTGAATTGTCTTCATCTCCTTCAAAAGTAGAGTTTCAAAACACACGTTCTTTCACCAATTATGAATTTATTGGCTCAGAATTTCGTGAGATATCTACTTTGGTTTTGTGATTAGGATGTCGGGAACTTCTATTTTGCCGTATATCTTCTCCGATGAATATCCTTCTACCAGCTCCCCACTTGCTCCCACATCTCCCACATCTCATTTTCCTAGGCAAACAGTCCTAGCCTTTTCACTCTCTTTATATATGACCTTTGAGTTTTCTAAGGTTATAATAGTCATTGATTACTCAGCTTCATCACATACCCTAATATCTTGTAAATGGCTTAAATTCAGATCCCATAGCTCTAGCTGGCTTAGGGGACTGCAGGGAGAACAAAGCAAAAACTAGCTGGGCCGGCCCTTGCCTCACTGCGGCCTGTGGCAGGGCAAAAGTCTTGGCAGAAGAGATGGGATCTGGTTGTATGCAGAGCAGTAAGGAAGGAATAAATGCGACCTGTCTAGCGTGCAATTTTCCGTGCTACTTTAAAGATAAATACGTTTATTATGAAGTAGAAAGGGGAACTTAACTGGGTGTTTACTCAGTGGCTGTGACCATAGGGTGGGTGAGTTTTGTAATGAGTGCACAGAAACACGCTGGATCCTCCCCGGCTGGGTGGAGCTACAACTCCCTGGAAAGAGCCCGTAGGGAGGCGGGCCGGGGGCGCGGGGCGGGGGGGTCGATCCCTTCTCCAGACTAACTACAATAGGAGAAGAGGAAATGGCCTACAGGTTGTGCTAGTGGAGGTTCAGGTTAGATATCTGGAAAAATTTCTACACGGGAAGAGTAGTCAAGCATTGGAACAGGCTGCCCAGGGAAGTGGTGGAGTCCCTATTCCTGGCAGTGTTCAAGAAACGTGTAGATGAGGCGCCTAGGGACGTAGTTTAACAGGCTTGGTGTTGAAGGGCTCACAGTTGGACTCAATGATCTTTTCCAACCATAATGATTCTATGGTAAATTAAAAAAAAGGGAGCTGGACTCGAGGAGGGACAGGCTGAAGCCTCATGGACCCGCAGATGCTGCTGCCACCGGGAAGGGAGGATGGAAACCCAGCCAAGCCGCAGGACTGGAGCAGCGTGACTTAGGGTTCCTCGAGAGGAAGCCGGACACAGGAGCGTCGCTGTGTGTGTCCTGCATTCTGAAGGGAGTCACATACTGTGGGTGCCTGCGTTAAGCCCCTGTCCTTAATACTGTCACTCACCCCCAAAACCCAGAGGTACTTCTGAACACCAGACTTAAGGTCGGGTTAGTTAGACATGAGGGTAGACATGAAGTTCCTAGGTTTTAGTGTTTTGAGGGTTCCAGGCAAGGCTGATCAAATTTATCCACTTGCTAAGCTTTTAAAGGAAAGTATTGAATTTTCCACAGAATTATATTTTTGTGTCTTTCAAAACTGCTTTCTAGAAAAACAAACACATACCAGGTTCTCCAGTGAAAACTTACAACATTTTTATAGCTTACTAAAAGGCAAAGGTGAAGAAAATGCCTTTTATTGACCAGCCATAATCCTAAATTATTCAGAGATGGCTTCAGAAAACTGTCAATCTAGATTGCATGCAGTCTGGAAAAGGCTATCTCTGGTCTATTCTTTCCCTTAATTTTCCAGAGAATATTGCAGAGTTCTGTTTGGACCTTTGCTTCAGTTAGTGAAGTATACCTCTGTCCTTCAAATAATGTCCGAAGTTAGAAGGGTTAAAAAAAAATATACTAGCAGCTATGCTTCCATGATAATTCAATTGCTTTTGAATTGCTGTACATTTATTTCCAAACATACAGAGTGCAGTAGATAACAGTGCACTTGCCTACATAAAAGCTGGAATATTGTTTTGTACGGATAACTTCCTTTGTAGTAAATTACAAAGGAATAAATTTGTAATAAATTACAAAAGAATGCTAGTTGTTGCATTGTCGCATTCGGATTACAAAGCTTGATTTGGTTAAACTTACACATGAAATAATTTAAAACAGCCTGTCAGTCATTTCTTTGCTGATGTGACCTTTGAGACTTGCATAATTGAGTAATGAAATCTGAAAAGCTGATGTATAATAGGTTTCCATCAAGACAACCTTCATAAATTTGTAAAGCAGATTTTTAGAAGTTGCTGCATTTTCTTTTTTGGATAAATTTTTAAAATTAGCATTAAATTCTGATAAATGGGCAATGGTATCTCTGACATACGCATGGATTTTTTTTTTCAGAAAATTTCTCTGCATACCACATTTTGGGGATATCTAAGCTTCAAATCTTTTAAATAAGGCAAGGAATGTTCCTTAATACTCTTTAAAAATACATTCTTAGCTGAAACCTTTGAATGTGCGAAGACTGCTTCTGGATTTACATTTTCAAAAGCTATTCCACTGATAGAACAAAAATGAAAAATTAATACAGAAAGCAGCTATCAGGGAGAGTAGTACCCAGCGTACATAATACACAATATTCAATGCAGAGAAATAAACGGCAGAAAATCATGCTTAGCAAAATGAGGAAGAAGTTGTATGTCAGAAATCAGCAGGTGATACATATTTTGGGTAACGGAAGGATAAGTTTTAGCCTAATGAGGAAGGGAAAAAATATTGATTCTTTAGTATAAAATGTAATATTTTGTCTTAAACAATGTACTTATAGTCCTGTAGCATAACATTTCCTTTTACATGTATTGTAAACAAGATGGCATGGGAGCTGAGATTTCAGAAGATTGGAAGAAAAGCTGTATAATGTCAATTTTAAACAGAGGAAGAAGAGGGGAAAGCAGCTAATTATAGTCTTTTCAGGACTAGGGAACCATTTCGAAGTGTCCTGGCCCCTTGGGAGAGACTGGGAAGTGAGTGAGCTGTCAGGCTGGGTTTACAGCAAAGTGCTCCCAGTAGACAAAGAGCATATGTGTCTAGACCAGGAAAGGAGGTCATATTTAAAAGCCAGCTAGGGTAGAAACAAAGACTGATCCTAATCTCTTAGATATCTTAAACCTGTTTTAAGTAGCATTTATGACTGTTTTTTTGGGGGGTGGGGGGGTGTTAAGCACACAGTAGCCCACATTTTTTTTAATATGACCTGTTTTCCTAATCTGGACTGGGACAAAATGACTTTCTTTTTTCCTTTTTCAAAGAGAAACAAAAAAACCTATCATCAGCCAAAATAGTAATTGATGTGGGAAACAGATGTGTCCTGAATGAATTTCACTCAAGCTTTTTAGAAAATATTTCGAAGATTAATTGAGGAGCTTTAGAAACATTGTAATAATGCTTGATCAGAGGGAGAAGTTCTGCAGGAGGCAGAACTGTGCAGAGCTGTGGTGGCACAGTGTCAGAGACAAATAACTAGATCTTGACCCAGAATTTCTCACAGCCCTTAGGAAGTCTGTTCTGGGCTTTGGGGAGAAACTTGTTGGAGATACAGAGCACCATGACACAGGAGGGACCCTAACTGCTTTCTCCTGGTAGGCCACTGCCCTTCTGCTGTATCTTACTTTGCAGGCTCCTAAGCTATTTTAGGTTACTCCAGTCAAGAAGGAAGTTAAATAATACAATTTCCTATTACTTAACTTGGGGGTAGAGAAGTTACATGCAAGATCTTGTAATCTTTGCGCATGATGGTGATCAATCACTTGCATGTCCTGGCCCACAGCAGGCAGTGGGGCTGTTCATGGATTTTAATTGCTCCTCAGTGTAAAAAAGGGTGGTAGTGGCCAGCTGAGCCGCCCAGATCACAAGGTCACGCAGAAGGTATGTGGCAGAGCCGGACGAGTCACTCAGCCGCTCTCCATCATCTTCGAGAGGTCACGGAGGGCGGGGGATGTGTCTGAGGACTAGGAGAAAGCAACGTCACTCCAGTCTTCAAAAAGGGCAAGAGGGAGGACCCAGGAAACTACAGGCTGGTCAGTCTCACCTCCATGCCTGGAAAGGTGATGGAGCAGCTCATCCTAGAGACCATCTCTAGGCATGTCAGGAAAAGAAGGTGATCAAGCATAGTCAGTATGGATTCACCAAGGGGAAGTCGTGTTTGACAAGCCTGATAGCCTTCTATGATAGAATGACTGGCTGGATGGATGATGGGAAAGCCATGGATGTTGTCTACCTTGACTTCAGCAAGTCTTTCGACACAGTCTCCCATAACATCCTCATAAGGAAGCTCCGGAAGTGTGGGTTGGATGAGTGGACAGTGAGGTGGACTGAGGACTAGCTGGATGGCAGAGCCCAGAGGATGGTGATAAATGGGGCTGAGTCTAGCTGGAGGCCTGTGGTGTCCCCCAGGGATCAGTACTGGACCCGGTGCTGTTCAGCTT